>JARVGW010000136.1:76859-88155 GCA_031762495.1 Anablepsoides rubrolineatus | reverse complement strand
GGCTTTCAGGAACACTCAAAGAAATGAAGAGAAAACATTGTGGAAGTCAGTGAATGTTACTTTTATTGACCAAGCACCTGGGTCATTGTTTGTTTGTTTGTTTGTTTGATTGTTTCCATTCTAATATTTTTTCTGTACTGTGGTTCTCCCAGTGTCATTATTTTTGTACTCAATAGTTTTGCATTCTTGAAGATGGTCTGTTTGATTATGTTGGGATATTTGTGATGTCATCAGGGGTATTTAAATCTCAGAGGAACATTATAACTCATATGAAGCTATGCAGGCTGTTTTTTATACAGTGCAAGACGATTGTTTCCTTCAAAAGAAAAACTGTTTTTTTGTTTTTTTGTTTTGCTTTTATCATTTTTCTTTACCTCATCATCTGTATGTGTTGGCGTGAACGTTCATTCATCCATTAACCAAACAAAAAGGCAAACAAACAAAAAACTGGTAGAACTGCACTTTTAAAAAGTGAAGAATAATAAAGCACTTTGTTGCTTTAAACTTTTCTTTTTGACTATAAAAAAAAAGCTTTTGGAAGAGAATCTATCCTGAAGATGTTTGGGGGCTGAGTTTGGCTTAAATTGGGGATGTGACTGTGCATGTGATTCACACCTTAGCTGTCAGCCTTTTGATTTTTCCCCCTCATTTTACCGCTGCCTGGAGAATCAAACAGTGCGTTAAAAGCGAGTGAAGAGGAAATAGTCCTCATTACTCTCCATCAAGAGCATAGCAGCGGTGCAGGTGAATAAATGGAAGAAACCACGCGGGAGGTGGAACTCCGGAAGGCTGAGTGCTTTCAGATAGCAGTGTGAACTGCAGGCGAGGTGTTACTCACTGTAGGAGCATCCGAACACCTCCACCCTCAGGCCCATATACCCACTGGGGTTCCAGTCAAGAGGGACGAAGCGCAGGAAACGAGTCTTCACCGGATGGGACAGCTTGTTCTGGACCACGCTCTCTGAGTTGACGTTCCCGACAAACCTCTGCAGGAACAAGGGCGTGATGGAGAACAGGTCAGATTAATTTTAGGTCTAAAACACTTTTTCAAACACAAGTGAAGCTCAACAAAACAAAGTATCATATGAAACCTACTAGACACTGAAATAAGACATATTATTATATACATTAATATTTAAAAAATATAGGTTGATTCACTCACACACACACACACACACACACACACACACACACACACACACACACACATCATTGTATTTGCATCAAACTGAGGACATTGTATTGACTTCCATTCATTGTTGTAACTGTATTTATCCCTAACCCAGGCATTTTCCCTGAAATTAACCATCACTGATCTATAGTTAACCCTAACCTTCCTAAACTTAATTCACACCACACATCTAAACCTAAAGCACAGCAGAGCTGCAAACAAAGTGAGGACACTGAAAATTGAACTGGCCAATACTCCTGAATGTTATAAAGTTTTTCACAGCACTTTGGCCCTGTCTGCATGTAGACAGAATGGCCCTGCTTCCTTCTTCCAGCAAAGCTTTAGTAGGGATATGATGTCATACCGCTAACACAAGTTACTTATAGAAACAAATACTACAACTAAATAGAGACTTAATGACAACTAATCAAAACCTGACCCTTACTTTAAACCATATCATCCCAAGCACATAAATAACCCTAAACCTAAATAACCCCATCATACATTATTCCTCAATCTAACCCTTATTCTGCCAATGGCATTCCACCATATCAGGACTGTTTTTTGGTCACCAGAGTCAGGTGTTTATACCAGAAACTGTCCTTAAAGGTGACAAGTTAGGATCCATCTGTGGGCTTTACAAAACATGTTCATTTGATTTAATTCACAAAATTAATCTCAGATAATGAAATTTCACCTTTTCAATTCTGTCTCTGCTTGGGTTACCAGGAGACGGGCTGGGCTCAGGTTGGGGTGGGCTGGAGTGCGACTTGTGATGTCACAAATAGCGGTGTTTGAAAATAGGTCATTTCAAGACACAGAAAAATACATTTACTTATAGTCAAAATACCTCTGAGTGCACTTTTTTGGTGCTTGGACTGTTTTTAGAAGCAGTACCGACTCAAATGTAAGTAAAAAAAAAAAAAACCGGAAAAAAGGGAATTTTGCATATTTGGTCCCCTTTAAAGAATAAAAACTGGTACAAACATACACATTATTCATGCGATTAAAGGCCCTGCATTCCTTAAAAAATGCAAATCACCCACCACTTTCCATGCCAGAGATTTAGACAAATATAATCATGCATTATGTCATCTGAAATCCTGAGTGATGTATTACTGGATGTGTTGCAAAATACTCTCAGCTACAACTACTTTAAAAAGGGGACACAAATTAATCCTATTTAACCAGGAAAAAACCATTGAGACCACAGAGCTAGTTTGCAAGGGAGGCCATCTTTACCATCTTCTTTGTCTGGTCCTCTAACTTCAGCCCCAAAGTCTCATTGGTCCCCGAGTCGACAGTCTCATCAGTCCCCAAATCTACAGACTCATCAGTCCCTGAGTCATTTGGTTCACCTGCTCCCGTGTCATCTGTTCCTTTACCTGCTCCAGCCCCCGAGTCACCATTGCCTGCTCCTGAATTTCATGGGTCAACTCCTGCTCCCGAGTCCTCCATGATTCCGGCATGGCAGTCTCAGGGCTGCCCTCCCGAGTTCCTGCTCTGCCTCGGCCGGGCCCCGGGTCGTCCTCCCAAACTCACCTCATGCCAAAGACATCTACAGAGATTGTTTTTTTTCACCCAGGGTTCTCCTGTCCGTTTTTGTTTTATTTTTACTTTTGCTTTCTGTTTTTCTTGTACTCTTTCCATCTTGTCCATTCCCTCTTGTGTCCCCTGTGGTTTTTGTCTCTAGCCCTCCGTCCTGTTGTCAGTACCCCCTCCTCCTTCTCGTGTTGGTGTTTGTGGTTTTATCATCAGGGGACTATCTTTAGAGGGATGGGTACTGTGAAGATCTGTGTCTACCTCTGGTGTTTGTCCTCTCTGTTTTCATTTTCATCTTTTCCTCAGTCTGCTTTCTGTCTGTTATTCTATCAGCCACTCTCACCTGTTGTCACTCCCCAATAAACTCAGCTGCCTTCCATCTCCTCATCAGCTCATTGCTATTTATTCAGTCTTCTATCACTATCACATCAGTGCTGCTTTGTCCTAGCTCCTGCTAGATATCCATCTCTCCCAGTGTTCTCAAAGCTCTGTGGATTTTTTTAGGTTTTGCTGCCTTGTCAGCTTTTTGAATTATTTCTTTAATAAAAAAGTATTTTACTTTTATCTGAGTTCCTTTTGCCTGGATCAGAATCCAAAGCTCCCCAAAACCTGATAACTTGCTTTCTTTCCTGTTAAAAAAAGATGTAATAGCATGCTGGCCAGGAGACTAATACTGTTAAATTGGAAAGCTGCAGTTCCACCTACATATACAAGCCATATTGCAAATAATAAAATAAATCAGAATGACTTTAGCTGATAAGGCTGGATTATTTTAAAACATCCTGGCACCCCTTTTTGTGCTGCTAAAGGTACAGATTATCAGATCATTCTGAACTGATGTTGATAAACATTTATTTTAACTGTAAAATAAAGACTGTAAAAATACAGTAGTGTGTTCAGTTTTGTAAAGTTTTTAAAATATATTTTAACATGGATGGAGCCATTTTATTAACACGCAAAGCATTCTGGGTAAATGATAACATGGATAGGTAATCGGTGCGAGGCAGCTACCCTGAAGGTTAATCTTGGACAATATCTGATGATCAGCTCTTTTAAATGAAACCAGAGAGGAGAAGGTAGAAACCACTCAGTCTACAACTGAAAATATGGATGGAGGACAACAGAGCTGCTTCATGGAAGAAGACCCTCAGCTTAGCCTGTTAGCCTTCGTGGTAGCGTTGCCTATATTGCCTTATATGTATTAGCTCGGCGCTAGCGTGACAAACTAACAACCTAAACTGAGGTCCTTCATCCATATTTTCAGTTGCAGACTTAGTCATTTTTAGGTTCCCCTCTCTGTCATGTAGATGGAGGAGCTCAGTGAGGAGAGGAGAATGTGTAGAGCTGAGCTATATATATGATGATAGCATCGGGGCTAACGCTAAAGCTAACAGGCTAAGCTGAGGTTTTTCTTCCATGAAGCAGCTCTGTTGTCCTCCATCTATATTTTCAGTTGCAGGCTGAGTTATTTCTACCTTCTCCTCTCTGTCAACGCTTTCTGGTTTCATTTAAAAGAGCCAATCTTCAGATATTCTCCAAGATTAACCTTCAGGGTCAATATAACTCGCTCGCAGCCTCGCACCGATGACCTGTCCACATCATCATTTACCCGTTTAATGCATTTTAAAACTTTTAGTTTAAATATTTACAAAACTAAATCGCCTACAGTATTTTTACAGTATTTATTTTACAGTTAAAATAAATGTTTATCAACTAAAGTCTAATATTACAACTAATTGTGCATCCCTTTAAATATTTATATAATTAATTTTATCTTAGCCTTTACTTTTCAGCTAATTTTGTCGGGTAGGTGCTGATGTGGGGGTGTTTGTTCATTGATGTTGATGTAAAATGTTAAAAAATAAATTTAATTTAAAAAACAGTGTAAAAACATAAGACAGTACACCTGATCCCATTCTCAGCTCAACAAGGCAGTAAATGTCTTCTGAGGTGTGATGTGGATTTCCATCAAATGAATACTTAAAGCAGAATCAGCATCAGAAGCCAAATAGCGCTGGTGCTGACAGGGCAAAAGTAGGAGCAATATCTCTTTCACTATTTGACACAAAATGATAAGAATCGTGATGTGATGTAAAAATATGAGAGCATTCCTTCTAAGGAGAAATGACCACTGAGACAACCTGGGGCATAATAAGACTGCTCATATTTTTTTTTCTCCCTGCAGAACCAAAAACAAAGACCTCTGAGTACAACAGTGAAACGTCATTCTTCTTTCCCTTCTCTACCCCTCACTGACTTCCAGTCTGCACCAGACAACGCCCGAGGACATAAACAGAGCAACAGAACATGAAAGATGGAGGCCGACACAGAGACAAACAACCTCCTCTCTCAAATGACTGATTACCAGAGCCGTCATACGATTCTGGGGCAGGTGACACATCAAATCAATAAGCACGAGAAAGAACCAAAACCATGGATCTCTGACAGCAAAGCTCCAGGCTTTTGAGAATGGTTCAACACAATCAGACGGGGAAAAAATCATTCAGTTTCCTTTTGGCAACAAGAGAACAATAAGAAGGAGCACAAAATGACCGTCGGAAGCTTGTAGAGCGCTGCAGAACAGAGGCATCATTAAGTACACCAGGAGCCTGCTTCTTGCTAGATAATCAAAGCAGCAGCATAGTGCTGAGGCAGATTTATGCCACCACTTTCACCATTTTGAGCTGTTCACCAAGTGGAGCCTGGTGGACGAGCTGGGCTTATTAAAACATGCACAATAAGTCACATCAGCACAGGAGGGATTAACTAATGGCACCGTGGTTTACTCATGTGGTTAAAGTCTACACATTACTCCAGCTCTGCTAAGAAAACATTCAGGGGGAAATTAAACAGCCAGACCGTGTTCAAGTTCACAACACTTAAATTCAAATGCCTTATTTAAAAAAACAGACTGTTGTGCACTTTGAACTGAGCTGCAGGTCTAACACAGAGGTGATTGCTCTAAGACTGCAAGGGAAGCACAGCTTCCCCTAAAATGTCAAAAAAATAAGTGTTAAGATATACACTGTTGTGTGTACATGTCATTGAATAAGTGTGCGCTACAACGCGCTCAACCTTCGTACAGAATCAACTTCTTATCACTTGTAACAACGTGGCTTTCTTCTCACTCATTCCTGCAGCTTCACAGTGCTTTAAACAGTGTGGACTCTGAGCTTCCACACAGTTCAATAATGAAGCAAAGAGTGCAGGGAAAGGAGTTCAGTCATTGGATAAATGCTGGGCTTTGTCCTGCCCATCAGACGCTCAGCGTCTCTGGGGGTCTATTGGGCAGTGGGCTGGCCTCGGCAGGCCCGGACACTCAGCTTCTGCATGATGATTGGCTGATCTGTCTGAGGCTGAAGTGTTTATACTTTCCTTACAAATACAAATAAAAACAGTTTCTTTAGACATTGTTTTTCTTTCAAACCTTATACAGCCTCTGCTCTGTCTACTTATATCCTACTACGTTTAGCTACCCTATTGTTACTTTTAGCTAGCCTTTTGCTATTTCTAGCCTTCATTCAGCATTTTTGTCACTTTTGATTAGCTTTAAATCTGCATTTTTATTAATTAGCTTCTAGCTAGCCTTTATCATTTAAACTTTTGTTGCTTTTAGCTGTTTTTTTCTGTTTTCAGCTAACATTTAGCTACTATTATATAAATGTTTTGCTGTTTTTTGGCTTTTATCTAGCATTTTGCTTAGTTTTAGCAAATGGTTTGCTTATCTTAGCGTTTAGCAGGCGTTCTGCTTCTTTTACCTTGAATATTTCAGCTTCAGCTAATTTCATTGAAGTCATTCTGCTCTCACGATTCACACTGAATTTTAGCAGAAAAAGTAATTTATTTAGTTCTGTCTGCTTCATGGTGCATAAAAAGCCTTCATATCCAGCCCTGAAAGTGAGAATTTAAATCTGAGGCATAATCAAATGAAATATTTATCTGTAGCAATCAGTCAAAAAGGAAATTCATAGAAATAAAAGACATTTAAAAATAACTAATGAAAAATTCTATAAAATGAGGTTGAATGAGGATAATTTTCTTCACTTGGACCATGTAGAGTGAAAACACTGGAACTTTAAAAAGTAATGAGGACACCTTAGAAATCAACCAATAACTGATCCTGATCTCCAACAATACTGGATGTGGACTATATGCTTATGTTTCAGGGTTTTTTTCTTAAATGAGATACAGGCTTTTATTTAACAAATTTTTTACACAATTGACTTTGAAAATTTATACATTTAAGTCACTGTCATAGGTGTGGTTGCAAATATAACCCAACAGGGAGGGCCAATATTTTTTCAGCAGCGGTTCCACGTGATTAATTATGACCAAATCGATAAGTTCCAGCCAGTACCAGAGTAGTGGCATGACAAGCACAAACACAGCACATGATGCGTTTTTTAAACAAAAAAAGCTCTCTTTTCCACTCTCACCTCTCACAGTCTGCTTCCACTAAGCTGTCAGACTCAGCACAAAGACAAAGGGCTGCTATCAACACAGGATTCCAGCAGCTTGCATGCACAGAAAAAGTCACAAAGTGGTGTTTACAGAAGAAACTAAACATATGCTACTTGTGGGAATGTAGATTCTATAGTTATGCAATCAAAGCCGATTAAATGATTACCTGACATGCTTGTTTAATTCAGTGTTTATATATAAACCTGCCTCTGACAGGATGCTCCAGTGCAGCATGTTTAAACTAAAATATTGATCAAATAACTTTACATACGAGCCGCGACTGCTCAACACTACTATCGTATTTTTCTGTGGATTATCAGTCATCCAGGACATGGAACATTAAAAGAAAAAAAAGATTAAGCAACTGGACCTGTGTTCTGTAGCTGAAAACGTGGAGATGCAAAGATTCAAACAGCATGACTAGAGGTTAGTGGATCAATCAGCTCACCCTCACCTCACTGGTTTAAATCAGATGAAATGTGACGCGAGCGTTCAGACTGAGGTCACTTTGAAAAACTTCAGATACGTATGTATCTGATTCAGTACCACATACTGTAAAGAACTGGGTCAGATAAGAAAAAATGTGATTTATCACATTCAAACTGTCGTGAAAAAATCCAACATCTTCAGCCTCCATTTTGCATATAATAAAAAAAACCTGACATGCCTTTATTGTATGCTCTTTATTGTTCTAAAATAAAAGAATTGCATATTCATATTTTGTTTTTAGTTTTGTTACCATAGAAAAGCATAAATAATAAGAGGACCGTTAAAATACCAGATTGATAAGCAATATTGTTATGAGTAGTAGTAGTATTGATAAAATCTTAACAATACCCATCCCTTGCACTCAATGATGCAAACACTTGTTAAGACCCAAAGAATAATATATTTGTGATAATGAAATAAAAGAAAGAATGCTGACATGGCAGCAAGGTGGACGGTAACAATACACAGAGTGAACAAATGGGTTGGATTTTCTAACTGAAAATAAGTGAAGACTGAGAAAATAAAAAGACAGGGATTGATAAAGAAAATGGTGACAGCTGAGCTTAATGAATACCAGGAACAGGTGTGAGATGCATGAAACTGATGAACAGGACTGACTGAAGGAGATGCAGAAAAAGCTAAACACAAAGCATCTCAAAAGATGGAGATAGAGTCTAACTCTAACTAATCTAACCCTACATTAACAAACAAACAAAAGAGCAACAGGAAAAAGTAAATTAACACAACAAAACACAAAGAACCTAGGATCATGACAGACTCTTCTCCCATGGAACCATTAAAACAGCTAAAAATAATGTCCAACCAGAACCATTCAAACATTTATGGGAATCTCAAATTCCAAAGTACATTACAATATGATGGATGTTGCCATATGATACAGCAAAACAGCATAAATCAAGATGAAATACAATAAAGTGTATTATCTAATAAAATGTATTTCAATACATGTTACAATTTAATACAATAAATAGATAGATAGATTTATTACAGACTCGTAGTCCAAATTACATAAAAAAAGAACAACAATCAATAGTAAAAGAACAAAGAGTAAAAATACATAAAAAATAGAAAATTCATAAAAAACACACTCCTAGTCCTTCAGGAGGCAGTCATACCAATGTTTCCAATATACTGTATGTTGTAACACAAGTATGATTCAGAAGAAAACAATACATTGATGCAATATGGAATAATGTGAGGAAATACAATACCATAGAGCAGTGGTTCTCAACCCTGGTCCTCAAGGACCCCTGCCCTGCATGTTTTAGTTGTTTCCCTCCTTTGGCACAGCTGATTTAAATCAATGAGTGATTGACAGGCTCCTGCAGAACTTAAAGACTTACTGCAGAGCAAGGAAACAAGTAAAACATGCAGGGTAGGGGTCCTTGAGGACTAGGATTGAGAACCACTGCCATAGAGTGTATTATGATATGATGCAATATACTGTATGTAATGTACAATACAGTGCAATATAATACAACATACAAAATGCATGGATTCTATACAATAAAATATGATAAATTGTGATCCAGTACAAGGAGATATGATTCATTACATTACAATACAGTTTGATATGATTTGTTACAATTGGATACAATATAATAATATCCAATCCTGGTTCTCAAAGGCTACTATATTGTATGTTTTAAACGTTTCTTTGCTCTATCACACCTGGTTTAAATAAATAGGTGATTACTGTACTGTTCCAGGTCTTTGTGTGTACTAATATGTGTTGTTCAACTGATTATAATTACCAAGGGTCCAGTGTTGTCCAGTGTGAGCTATGTGACCTCTGACTGACACCTCACATTCATGAACTAACAGCTCTCAGATGTACGTCAGCTCCAGGTTTTAGTGTTGAACAGTAATCCCAGTGCAGACGCTGTTCTGTGGCTGTCCTGCACTGTGACGTCTGTGTGATCAAGTCTGTGGAAAATGTTACAGCAGAGCATCCTGTGTGTTCCAAGTGGGACATGAAGTCTGGTCTGTGAATAAAGACCTGAGGGTACAGAAGATGTTCCACAGGGCCAGAGGACAGAGGTTGGTTCCTATCAAGGAGAAAGGCCTCACCCCATTGTGACTTCATTATTTCTATTTATGTTGCTGTCACTGTGGAACAGTCTCCCTCCCTGTTAATTAAGACTCTTTATGCTTCCTCTCTGGTGATGAGCTCCCTTGTGTCACTTTTCCTTTCTGTTGCATACAGAACAGGCACATACGTTTATTTTAATCAATTCACAGGGGAAAAAAATCTTGCTGCTGGCGCTGAAGACGCCTCACTATGTTCCAGAAGGTTACTGGGAAGTTAAATAGCCTGAGGGATCACTAAGTTAAGAAAAAGTTACAAGCACAAAAGCATGCTGAGAAAGAAAATCCCGCCATGATCCCTGACTGTCAGTCTGTCAGCTGCACGTCTCCTGACTCAATTTATCGTCTCAGATTTTTCCTTACAGCCTAAGCGTGGAACGCAAACATTTTTCTGCTCTTGCCGTCAGCCAAGCACTCGTGCTTTGGATGAAGATGTGTTTTCTTGTCATGTAAAGTCTGCAGCCGTGCTAGAAGCTGAGTGCCCACAGCTGATGTTGTCCTATGAAGAGCTGTGCTCAGCATAGCTCCGTGATCAATCAGACCTTTCTTTGCAGTGTTTTGTAAATGAAAGTACAAGTGATTTCATGCAATATTATAGTTTTTATAATAACTAAATACCTCAATATTTGTAAAACGATTATTGAGTTACTTGAGACTTTGCCTTTGGGAGTTTGGGTATCTGTGTGTGTCTTGGTCAGGATGCTGTGGTAGATGAATTGCCAGATTGGGGCCTTGTCCTCAGTAGTGAAGTCAGCCGTGGTGAAGAAAGTGCTGAGTCAAAAGGCAAAGCTAAAGCTTGATTTACTGGTCTGTCTGTGGTCCAACCCTTATCTACGGTCATGAAGTGGGGACCATGACCAAAAAAATCCAGATCCTAGATCAGGGGTGGGCAATCCTGGTCCTTGAGGGCCGCAGCCCTGCATGTTTTACTTTTTTTCCCTGCTCCAACACAGCTGATTGGGCCATTTAATTACCTCCTCCCAGTTCTGCAGAAGCCTGATAATCACCTATTCATTAAAATCAGGTGTGCTGCAGCAGAGAAACAAGTAAAACATTCGAGGCTGTGGCCCTCGATCCCCACACCTGTCTTAGGTTCAAGCGGCCTAAATGAGTTTTCTTCTTAAAGTGGCCGTGCTCAGCCTTACAGATACGATGAGTAGCTTTGTCATCCAGGGGGAGCCTGGAGTAGAGCCTCTGCTCCTCTGTATTGAAAGGAGTCAGTTGAGGTGATTTGGGCATCTGATTAGGATTCTTCCTAGACACCTCCCTTTAGAGGTGTTGGGGCACATCCCACTGATAGGAGGCCCGAGTAAAGACCCAGGACTCATATATCCTCTATGGCCTGGGAACATAGCTGTGTATAGAGAGGTTGGGGTTTCCCAGCTGGACCTGATGCCTCTTGTCCTGACCATAGATATGTATATAAATACTAGATAAGTCATACCCACTGTTGGCCAATGGAGACCGGCGTCCTCACACAGCGGCCATCTTGGGACGGGGAGCTGGCCCACTCTTAACATGAAT
>JARVGW010000108.1:0-10624 GCA_031762495.1 Anablepsoides rubrolineatus | reverse complement strand
AGGTGATAGAACCATGTGCATCACTCAGATTAGCACAGCAAAACAGGAAATGGACCATGTGCTAAGTCTCTTTGAATCTCTTAATGTAGCAGTGCCCCCTTGTGGAGTGGCAGGGAATTTTGTACAGTGGCCCCTCAAAGAACAGGTTGACGTTTTGACGACCTCAACTAAACCCGAAACGTCACAATCCTCGTCTCATTGCTACGACTGAGCACCGCTAACAACCAATAACTGAGCTCTACCTGGTATTTCCTGCATAGAAGCAGTGTTTTAACACGTCCTCTTATAAACACTGAAAAGTACTACATGTACAATTGAGTAAATGTAAAATACATAATACAGCAATACTAGTAAAAGTATAAGAAAGTTTTACTCACTTTAGTGCTGTAGTGAGTCGCTGCCATCTTGAATTCTTTTTTTTTATAATAACTAGAGAAGAAGATCTTGAATTTTGAACTCTCCCATATTTTTACAGGGAAGTCTCATGCATCATCAACATGCATTATGGGAGATGTAGTTTATGGTCATTGCTGGCTTTAAAGCAGCTTATTTTTAAACTTTAATACAGGATTATTCAACCGAATTGCTCAGGGGGCCACAGTTACTCAAAGGGGCGTGACAATCATTATCTTTCATCTTTTAAATTGGTTTAGTTTTTGTTGCATTAAATCATAAATTTAAAGTTTACAATTGATTTCAAATCTATGAGGGTTGAGCAGGTTTGCATCGGCCTGCGGGGCTTCAGTTTGACACGTGTTCTAAATAACCCAAAAATCTTCCTTGATGGTGCATAAACACAAATACAAAACCACACACATGCATGAAAACGTAAAACCCTAGTGCATCTGTACAGCGCTCACACACACACACACTTGTCTTGTGTAAGTGAGCTGTCTTCTGTTTCAACAATGTGTGCAGTGTGTGCTGCCTGCCTTCTCCTCCCCTGGCAGAGTTACCCAATCCCCTGACACACATTCTGCACGGATGACGACGAGCTCTTCTCATGATGCCGCTGGAGCCACCCGTTTAGTTCCGCCTTGGTTCCGTACACGCACAGTTCACGGGGGTCAGAAGGCCAAAGGCTGGGTGGGTGGGTGGGGGGGGGGGGCTGACTCTCTGTGCGAGGAGTTATGAAAAGCCCAAAGTTTATTGGGTCTCTGCAGAACCACTTTGATCTGCTCGTCTCATCTGGAACTGTAATGTCTGATATCAGGTCACTGCTGTTTATATGAAAAAGAGCTACAACTGATGCTAAATGTGATGTTTGAAGTCTACGACTCTCAAAAACAAAGCCCAAAAAAGCTAACTTTTGTTGACCTTCCTGGAAATCACCAGATACAGAGATTATGCGAGTTCACCAAGTGGGTGTTTGCGTTTGTGTGCGCTCGCCTGTGGCTATTCCTTCACCTCCACTGACCCCCCCCCCCCCCTCCTCCCTTTTCCCAAAGAAAGAGCTCAAAGGCACATAGGCGCTGCTCCCTGACCTCTGACAGAATCCAAGCCAAATTAGAAAACCCCACTCATTTATTATCTCAGGTTACGACTTCTCGTGGATAACATGGGAATGTGCTCTGGAGTCAACGATTGGGGCAAAAGCTGGCTGTTTACGTGTCAGAGATTATCATTCCTCATTTATTTACACACGGTAGACGCTGTTAGGATAGTGGTTTACAGGCAGAATTCACCGATCACTTTGAGGATCTGGTCAGCAAAACCTCCAGTTATTAGAAATGTTGGCTCTTTATTTCGTATTTTCTGAAGCTTTGGAACTTGATGGGATTGTGAGAACTCTGGATCCCAACCAAATGAAATCTCAACCAATTTTTTTTTTTCCTGTAATTGGTGGCTTTTTGCGCAAGCTTCTGCATGCATGCTGCTGAGCCAGCAACACCCCAGAGCCTCTCCCCAGCTGATTCCCAGAGACAACAAGTTGTGTGTGCCTGTGAGACTTTAAATTAAGACACACTGAGCTGGTTGTACTGAGCCTGAGGTCTGGCATGCAGCTCCCGTACTCACTTATATTTTATGATGCTCTCAAATCTGTAAACTCACTTATTATATAAACATATTGCAGAGGCCATAAAGAACGAACTTGTTCTTGGCCAACTGAGCTGCATTGAGGTGAGAGGTGTGTGTGTGTGTGTGTGTTTAGGGGTGTGTCTGGGTGGGTAACTGAAAGTACAAAAAAGAAACAGATTTTGTGTAATTGTGGAAATTTATAATTGCTTTTGTTTATCTCTCCTCATCCCAGATTACGTGGGCGTAATCTGCGCACATGCACTAGCGCGCGCCTGCCCGCCTCGTCAGGAATGAGATGTGCGGACTCACTGCAGACTGAGGTTTGGCGCGGCCGCCTGAGAGACTGGCAGAGCGAGGAGGAAGCTGGCACAAGGTCGTGTTGTGACGCGGTCGCGTTGCGTAAAGAAAAAAAAAAAAGGCAGAGGAGCGCAGTGCGGGAGCCACAACATGCAGGAAAAGAATGAAGGAGGGCGTAAACGACACGAGGGAGTGAGAAACACACAAGAGATGCTTTCACACACTCTGGCTTTTGGTTTGCTGTCATAGGAATGGTGGGGCATGTTCACAGTTCGCCTGCTGGAGGACTACTCCTGATGCAGTTTTTGCATGATTTTCTTGCAGAATTTTTTGCAGAAATGATAAGCTTTCCTTTATTTATCGTCTGATTTCTGCAGCTTTTTTATCACCTACTGTCATTAAAGGCAACTGATCATGTTATTTCCTATTAGAATTTAACTTAAACTTTATTTTAGACCATAACTGAAACTTCCATTATCCTTATTTTGATTTCTATTTATTTATTTTTCACTAGCCGTGTTTCCATCAACGTTTCTTGATGCACATTTTGAAGTATTGCATCAGAAAAGCTGAATGGAAACGGCTTGATTCAAAAAACTTCCTCTATATCACATAAAAGTTGATACGCTCGCTTGAGGTGGTTTTAGGGTTTTTCGAAAAAGAGTTAATGCACAAAAGGAGAGATGGAAACACTTTTGCCGAATAAGTAGTGACGTAACAAAAGTTTACCCCACATAGCTGATCAGCTGTTCCCCGGTACCAGTTTCAGGTCGGCTGCAGCTGCGACTGGCAGCAGAACTCTCCTCCCTGTTTGCGTCAGTATTCCAGTAATGTGAAGAGAATTGCATTTCTTTCTCTACATCTCCAGACAGCAGTAACATCGCCAAAACTAGTTGATATAACAGAATAATTACAGCTTTCCCAATTGTAGCAACGCGTTCCTGATAACTTCTCTCCATAATCCTGAGATGTGTGGACCCTGCAACGTTAGCAACTTTAACTTTCTGTTTACTACACACATGCCTCTGATTGATTCGCTTCAAGCCAGTTGATGGAAACACGTCTGATTCACATTTCTTTGTTTTTTCCTTTTTGCGAAATTGTTAAAATTCGCTTAAAATTCGAACTAAAATTGGATGGAAACACAGCCACTGAGCACCAGTAGTTAGTCTTGAGTGCATCATATACTTCCTTCCATGAAACATCCTCTGCACCATATAACACCTCATGTAGTAACAAAGCAGAGGAACCCGCAGAACAAGTTACCTTCATAAACTTGAGCCACTAATCTACAGACTAAACCAAATACACGCTGATAAAAAGTTATAATTTTTTTTTCATCCCTCATTTGTGACACCCCCTGGATGGGTGGTGCCCTTAGCATTTGCATACACCACCTATGCCCTGAGACAGCCCCAAAAGCACACCTTCCCAAACTGTTGTGTATTTTACAAGTTCTATCAAACCAATACATTTGCAACCACAAAATACCTTTTTGCACTGCAAGGCCTGGCCCAGGTTGGCCTGGCTTCAAACCTGGGTTCAGTGTGTTTGCATTAGCCCCTATGGCCCAGTTCTACCCTGATTTCTGGAACTTCAAGACCTGTGGTTCCATTTGGGCTGGGCTGCTTGGCCCAATTTTAACGTCAACAACTGCTGCTCGTTGATTGGTTCACTGACTGGATAAGTTACATCACACAGATGAGATTAACTTTACGTGAATCATTTGCAGTGCTTGTAACATTTTTTTCACACATGTAGCGAGCTACCAAACAACAACAAGCTAACGTTAGCTACCATTAGCTTACGACTCACCGTAGTCCTGCCCTATCCTCATAAGTATAATACCACTGGATGGTCCGGTACAGTCTTCAGTACTTTTCCTTCAAGTGTGATGTAATCCATTATTGTGGTGTTGCAAATAAAGCAATAAAAGATCTATGTCTGTTTAATTTTATGATCCCGCCCACATCAAGGAGACTCTCTGCTCAATGTAAACACAACCAGGGCTGGGGTAGAAGCAGGGCAGGCCATGTGGTGCAAAAATGCCTGAACACAACCAAAAACAATGCAAGTCCCAATTTCTATTTTACACTTGAGACACGGTTTGGTGATATATGCATCATTTGAAGAGTTTTAAATTGTAATGATCCAATCCAAAACAACATTTGACAAATTTTAATGAAACTTTCATAAAATCACAAGATAATTTTAGTTAAAATATCTGGCATGAAAGGCAGCTCATTGTAATAATTCTGGCAAAAAATGTATAACCGAAAGTTGGATATTGGGGGCATTTTTAAAAATGTTACCTGCATATCCTGGTTTTAATAAAATACCTATGGCCTCTGCTTCTTTCAAGCATTATTGCCTTATAATTTGTAAGATCCTTTGATTTCTGGACAGTTTGTTTTGCATTTGTTTTTTTTGTACTAAATTTACAAAAAAAAAAAAGGGACAAAGAAAATGCTTTGGTATCCTTTTCCACTCAATCAAAGCTGTTAGAAGCCCGATGATGTCGACCACTCCCTTTCTGCGTGCTGTGTAGGAAGTAACACAACATGAATGGATTTCCCTCGCTCTTGGCCTCGACTTTGGATGTTTCCATTGCTTGTTTACCGGCTCTTTCTTCCTGCTTGTGTGTGTCTTTTTTGACTTTACGTCCACCCTCCCTACAAGTCAACTGAGCCCGTGTGAGTTCTATTATTTGGAGCACAATGTAGAGATGTGTTGCATCTTTTTGATTCACTGCATTACCTCTTGTGTGTTAGTAGTGGGATGGGGGGGAAACAGGGAGGGGGGTTTATAACGAGACAAAAAAAAAAAAAAGAAACTCATTGCCAAAGTACACTTGGACTTCTGGTCCAGACACCTCATGAACAATCAGAGGGTCTCCATTCCGTTTCCTGTCTGACTTTTTATTGGCTATGCAGACATCACCCTGGCGACACTGACAGGAAGTGCTGCAACACTGCTTGATGGACAAATGGGCAGGAAGAATAAAAACATGAGAGGAGAATGAGCGGATACCCTGCCTGATCTATTTCAGGAGCTGAAAATACACCCATTGACACTCTCACACACACACACACACACACACACTGAGGATGCTTTGCTTCCTTCCTCTGCCGTCCATGAGTCGGACGTTTTTACCCCTTTGTGTTTATTTTAAATACCTTTCACTTTGGTTTAGATGTCAAAACAGACTCTGGACTGAGTTGTGGGTGCATGGATTCCTCTCACTTTCACTAATTAAATTGTTTTTTAAGGACTGACTGCATGCAAGCTTTAACTTAGGAAGTAATTAAGTCAACTCATTGCATTGAAATTATTATATTAGCATAAAAATTTTGCATTGAAACTTTTAAGAGTCCAAATCATGTAAAACTCACCCTTGTGCACTCTAATTTCGCTGTAATACGGACCGCTACAGAAGATCTTTCCTGCCCACAGCCATCAGCATCTAATAATTCTTTACTTAAATGAGTTACAACAACACCTAATTTCCCTCTGGGATAAATTTGAATTGAATTTGAATTAATTTGTTGCGTCACATATTTACTATAAAATGACTTAATAAGTATTTATAAAAGGACACAGATGACAGCCATCTGGGATTTATTTTAGTACCACAACAAAGAAGGGCAATTGTTTTCTTTAGAATGGGAACTAATGTGGTATTTTGAAATAATTAATATTAATTTTTAATACTAATTTTTGTAATCTACCATAATCTTTGTAAGCAGCAGTGAGCTAAAAGCTGCTTGCACCTATATATGCATTACTGTCAATTTGGTCACAGATTTGCCACTGGCTGTCAATATTTGTCTCTCAGAGCTTTTAACAGTCCAGCTAAACTTGGGTCAACATGCCTAACAAAGCCTGAGTCATTTTGACCCAAGGGCAGCAGGAGGGTTAAAAACAAAAATGAAGAAAAAAAAAAAGTAAAATTGTTCTACACTTGGGCTCATTTTGTGCGCAGCTCATCTGCCAAAAAAGTGCGTGTTAAATTTATCTTGAAATTATGCTGCCTTAAAGATCCGTTGCCCCACACACTCTTTTATTCAGGTCCGCTGGTTAGAGCTCTGCTTTCTTCCACATTCACTTCCCATCTCCCAGCCCTGTTCCCAGCGGAGTTCCCTGCAATCAGCTCGCCTTTGATGGGGAAGCAGTGCAGCGAGAGACACAGGGGACTCTGACTGGAACAGCTGGAGCTTTGGTTCCAGCTTCTATGTTTTTACTAAATTGGCACAACAGCAATCTGGGAATTTTCCACTAAATTGCTGAAAAATGAATGATTACATGGTTCGCTCATGTAATCGCAAACAAGTGTTTGTGTGTACTTTGTGCATCTGTACACAGCAATAATCACTCACAGAAAATTTTCTACATTTTTTTAGGGGGGGTTACAGGTAATAAATCATCTTACACTCAGACTTTGTCCTTGCTTGCATAAAAAAAACGGTTGCAAATTTTGGATGTTAATAAATACTGTTAATAAATAAGTGCAAAATTCGACAAATTTTCTAATTGAAACTTTCCACTTTTGATTGTGTTGTAAATACATTATGCTTCTTCTTTTTTTCCTATTATGTTCTCCTTTTATTGCTACCATTTATGCCAGACAATTCCCATCACAGCTCCTATTTAAAAAAAAAAAATCCCAACAGGGATGAGTTCTAATGGACCTTTTTATTGCATATTCATTTTAAGCTCCTTAATTCCCCAGAAGAGTTCATCCCTGGTATTGCTGCGTTGGTGAGACCTCCGTGTTTCATTACATCATGACCTCCTTTCAGGGCCTCATTAGCCGGCTCGTTATCTCATTAGCAAATTGTGTGAACCTCGTAAGCACCTCGGATGCTTCGGGAGGATGGCACAGATGAACAGTTTGCTATTTGTTCCTCATTATATGCTGTTGCTCCTTAAAACAACCAAAGCTTTGGATGCTCTGACGGCTGGAAAATCATTTTATCACCGCCTCATCCAAGGCCAGTGGTGTGTCTGTGCATCATCTGACCAAGTTAAAGCCGGAGTTTGCGGCCGTAAATTCTGACCACAAGCTTGAGTCACTCTCTTCATGCGGCTGTTCAGACAGTTGGGTGGAATCTTTAACTTAATAGTTTTCTTCTTTTTCTTGTCTTGGCAACAACATAAACAAATAAATTTAGACCTGCAGGAGAAAAAAAACTGATACAAAACAGCAAAGAGTATCGGAAAATGTATTTTTTTTCAGAGTTAGGTTTAATTGAGTCTTATTTGTCTTAAGTGCAAGGGTATTTCTGGAAGTGAACAGCCCGGGGGGTGAGGGGGAGGGTGGAAGGTGGAGCGTGTCCTGTGGGTTCATTTGGCCCTGTTTTGTTGGTGGTCATGCTGAAGCTGTGCATTGCCCAGAGGGACAAGCAGTTTTTGATGGGGAGGGTGATGTGGGGGCGGGGTGGGGGTGGCTTTCTTTGTAGGAGGGGACACAATCGCACAGAGGAAACACTGGTAGCACTTAGAAAAAGCCAAATAAACAATTTGAGTCCAAATGATTTGCAGGTGTGGGAAGGCACAACTGCCATTTGTGGCAGGAGCTACGGTGGCACCATCAACCCCCTCTCCCATACACACACACACACACACCAAAGTGATAGTACCGTCAGTCTGCATCAGGACTGTGATTGAGTAATTGCCTCAGCTGTCGTCAGAGCTCAAAGCGAAGCACAGAGGGACGAGACGCGGGCGCTGAGGACGTTTTTGGGTGCTCTTCAGGACTAACGCTGTGTTTGTGTGCATGTGTGGCGTGCTCGAGGCTCCGTACATTCAGGGCTCTCGCATTTCCACGGCGTTTTTAGGGATCTGCTATGCATATAGTGTTCTCAACAACTGGCTGGCAAAAGGGGTCATAACACCTCCTTCTGTGCTGCTGGAGTCCGAACAAATCTCTGAGACTTTTGACATGAGGCAGGGATTTTTAGAAATGTTGGGAGGTGTGTGGGTGAGGGGGGGGATAGAATCCTAAAGGTGACATGTCCTATTTTTAAATTCTTCTTTTCACATTTGAATCATTCAGTTGAGGTCTAAATAAGTGGAACTGCAATGCTTTGGTCTGAATTCCTCCTTATTGTAACTCCACAAGCCCCTCTTTCACCCCTTTTCTGAGCTGTGTCTCAGATCGACTCGTTTTGAGGCTGTCTCTTTAGAACCAAACAAGGTGCTTTACACCCTGCCTCCCTTCAGCTTCCAGAGCTGTCCATTTTAGCTTGATAGAGGGGTTTACAACTATAGAAACTGGTTGGAGCAGAATGAAGACCACCAAGTTGTGGTTGGTAAGTCCAGACCTTATTTGGCAGTTCCGTCACAAATTCTATGATGTTCAGAAAACGTCATAGAGTATAGAGAAAACTGAACAGTTTGAAAATTAGGACTCAAACAGATTATAAAGACGCAGCACCAGGAGACTAAATTAGATTTTTCTGCACTCCTAGAGAATCCAAATACACAACAAAATTCATTTAATGGCTAAAATAGTGGATTTTGCTAGAGGCCGACTGATACATCAGCCGGCAGATATTTTGCAAATACGTCTGCAGATAAAGTAGGTATTATCAAAGGAAGGGGTTTCTCAAGGGACACACTCGATTGGATGATTGTTGCTTAGGCGTTTCTTTATAACTAATATATCTATTTTTTTCAGCATCTCATTTATTTTATTGGTTTCACAAACTTGCTGTTGCTACCAAGGTAATCAGAAGACTTGGAAATATTAACAGCTGTCATAGTATGTTAGACGCCTATTATTATATGTTTATATAAAGATGCCACAAATGTTGGAACCAACGTCTTCATTCATTATTTCTGCTTCTCTTAACAAAAAACTCCCAGTTACATTTTTTTGAGCTATTTAGAAATAGGGAGAACTAAATGTTTGTTTTTACTGATACATTGCAATTTCATTAAAAAAACAAAATCAGTTTCAACTGCAAAAATGAATATGAAATTAGTTGAAGTCAAAAGTGAAGAGAAGAACCAACATTTCAAAAAAAATAAAGCAAACACAACTAGCCCATTACAGTTGAAAAACGCCTACTGTGAGTCTGCAGAGAACCCCTTCTCATATATTGGGCTGATAGTTGTGTTCTTTAATGCCATACAAACCAATAACCTTAAGATTGTTTGTTTTTACTGTTATATATTTAAACATTCTACATTGTTTGCTATCCATCCATCCATCCATCCATCCATCCATTTTCTGCCGCTTATCTGGGGTCGGGTCGCGGGGGCAGCAGCCTAAACAGGGAGACCCAGACTTCCCTCTCTCCAGCCACTTGGGCCAGCTCATCAGGGGGAATCCCAAGGTGTTCCCAGGCCAGCCGAGAAACATAGTCCCTCCAGCGTGTCCTGGGTCTTCCTCTGGGCCTCCTCCCAGTGGGACGTGCCTGGAACACCTCACCAGGGAGGCGTCCAGGAGGCATCCTAACCAGATGCCCGAGCCACCTCAACTGCTATCCATTGTTAATTTCTTTTGTAAATAAATGTTTCTTTTTATTTAAATGGAGACTTGTGCAACGTTTATCATTGTGGGATTTTTATCATGTAAATGAAGGAAGAAAAAGTGACATCGGCTTCAAGAATCCGACCTAAAAAAAACAGGAGCAAATATCAAGGATCAGTTAGACTGATGTCAAAATAATCTGTATCGACATTGGCCTTATTAAAACCTGTACCTCGAGGTTTTGCATCCTTAAAAGCACTTAAGTAGTTTAAAGTTCATTAAGCAGAAAACAACACAATAAAATCAACGTTGTTTTTTTTTTAACAAGTCTCTTCAATGATGGCTCCAGTGGTCAAAGCCTTTACTTGATTAGTGGGATAAACATCAGCTCAAAAGCATTAGTGTGCTATGCTAAAACGGTGACCTCACACACACACACACACACACACACTTAGCAAGCAGTAAAACTAAGCTTGACATGGGCAGCTGCCAAGGCCAATCAAAGCCCCCTGTACATCCTGGGAGCAGCTGTCTTGTCCAATCACTGCTGCACGTGTGTCATCTGCCTCACAGTTCAAAATGAAGTTCAGAAAAGGACTGTGTGAGCCGACTCTCTTTGCTTTCTTCTGTCTTTTTCTCAAACAGGAACAAAGAGAGGCATTTATTAAACCCAAAAGTCCAATTTGAATTAAAAAAAGTTTAATTTGGAAATAAGCACATGGATAAAACAAAAACAATAAAAGTACGACAAATGAGCAGTGTTGTATAAAGTACCACAAAGTGATACTTGAGTAAAAGTACAAGTATCTTACCAAAAATTACTTTGGTAAA
>JARVGW010000086.1:21556688-21568722 GCA_031762495.1 Anablepsoides rubrolineatus | reverse complement strand
TATATATATATAAATATAAATGTATAAATTGTTGCATAATATAATATATATATATATAATGTTATTACCGAAAATCTAACTGCTGATTTTAAATCAATACTTTTACTTTTAATACTTCAGTACAAAAAATATCAGATACTTTAAGACTTTTACTCAAGTAATATTCTTAAAGGATACTTTAACTTTTACCAAAGTGACTATTGGGAAGATATTTGTACTTTTACTCAAGTATCACTTTGTGATACTTTATACAACACTGTAAAAACAGAAACATTAAAGTCGTTATTTTCTGTCAACACTCTTCAGCTACTCCTCCTTTTCCTCCCTCTCTGGAGGAGAAACTAAACCAACAGGTTCCTGTTCTGAAGGCTGATCCAAGCAGAATCCAACAAACTACTTCCAGTGGTTCTGAGTGTTTCTGCCTGAGAGCACATGGCTCATCTACCTGTCGAGCCAGGCCAGCAGACTCTTAGCGGTGGTGACCAGCTGGACCACGGCGCTCAGGAAGTCATTGGAGGGTTGAATGGCAGTTCTGTTCTGGTGGGCGGGGTTCTTCCTGCGCTGTAAAACGGCACTGCTCAGGTCCTGGTGGGCAGTTCTCATTGTCCCCAACAGACTGTTCAGGTTGTCTGACTCCACACTGTAGTTCTGTTAGAGAGAAAATAACCAAGGTCAGAGGTTGGGTCAGAGGTCAGAGGATGGGTCATTTGTCAGAGGATGAGGTCAGAGGTTGAACTGAACTGAATTATTTCAAGAAGAGGGAGGGGTCTGAGAAGTGGGTGGAGTCTCTGGAAAGTGGGAGTGGTCACTCTGGCCAATTAGAGGAGTTTAACTATGAGGTCTTCACCAGGTGAGGGGTTTCTCAGTGCTGGAAAGGGGTCTATAAAATGTGGGAGGAGTTTGAGCAGTGGAAGGGATCTCTACCATGTGGGAGGAGTCTAGTTTTAACAGGTGGGCGGAGCCTCCCTCTAACAGGTAGATGAAATAGGTGAAGTCTAACTTGTTCCTCATGTTCTGATTTGCTGCTTGAGTCCAAACTGTTACGGACCAGAACGCAGAGCAGGTCCATGGCCTCCAGGATCAGCTCCTGGTGTCCAACCCGAGCCACGCCCAGACCCAGCAGGTCCTGGTGAGACATCCTGAGCAGCTTTTCCCCATCAATCTGCTGCTGATGGAAGGATGGAATGTACTGCTGTAGGCAGTCCTCCAGCCCTGAGACACACAAACAGAACCTTCAGAATCTGAACAGAACCTACAGTGTTCATGTTTTCATCTGACCATCTGTTGAACCTGAAGGTCACTTCCTCAAGTGAACTTGACCTTGAGTCCTGCCTCTGACCTCGTTGTAAACCTGGTCCTGGGTTTGTTAAAATGAAACACAGAACCAGGACCTGCTGGCAGGAACAGCTCTGGGGATTCAGAAGTGTTAGGTTCTGTCTCTGTGGCACCATCACAGATTGGATGTGACCTGATCTGACCCGGTACATTGGACCCTGCACATCTGACCCTGCACATCTGACCCTGCACATCTGAACTAGTACACCTGACCATGGTACATCAGACCCTATACATCTGATCTGGTATATCTGACCCACTACATCGGACCCTGTGACACCTCTGATGAAGATGGAAGTAATATGTTGTAATAAAATGTCCTTTATGTCTGCAGAGACATAAAATAACATAATGTCTCTTAAACAAGAAAGGTTTTTAAGATTTATTACATGTGTAGACACAATAAACTTCATTGGATTATCTGACCATGTACTTCTGACCCTGTGCATCTGAACTGGTACATCGGACCCTGTACATTTGACATGGTATGTTGGACCCTGTGTCCTTGACCCTGTACATCTGACCCAGTATGTCAGACCCTGTACATCTGACCCTGTACATCTGACTCAGTACATCTGACCCGGTACATCGGACCCAGTAAATCTGACCTGATACATTGGACTTGGTACACTGAACCTGGTACATCTGACATGGTCCATTGGACGCTGTACATCTGACCAAGTACACCTGACCAAGGTATATCTGACCCTGTACATCTGACCTGGTTTGTCGGACCCTGTATATCTGACCCGGTATATCTGACCCTGTACATCTGACCCGGTATGTCTGACCCTGTACATCTCATCTGGTACATCTGATCCTGTACATCACACCTGGTCCATCTGACCTGGTAAATCTGACCCGGTACGTCGGACAATGTACAACGAACCCTGTACATCTAACCTTGTACATCACACCTGTTCCATCTGACCTGGGACGTCAGACCCTGTACTTGTATCCCTGTACATCTGACCTAGTACGTCAGACCCTTTACAACTGACCCTGTAAATGTGACCCAGTACGACAGACCCTGTACATCTGTCCCTGTACACCTGACCTGCTACATTGGACCAGGTACATCTGACTAGGGCTGCAACAATTAGTCAGCATAATCGCCGACATTGATTATGAAAATAATTGGACACGTAATTTTAACGTTGACACATCATATTATTTACCCACATAAATGTTCATTTGTAACTGCAATGCATTTCATGAACTGCTAGAGGCAGAGCTGCTTCTATTGTCTGCGGTTGCATTGTTTACAAAAGAAGAAGAACGTGGCGTGCTGCTCTGCAAACCAATGAAGCCGCAGGCAAATCAAAAAGCGATAATAATGGTGGAATATAGAGGCGATTGCATCAAAGTGGAAAAAAAACAAGACCTAAACTTTCCAAAGTTGGCTAAATTTGACCGAAAATCAACCAAAGAAAATAAAATGTTGGCTCAGTTATTCCATGGCAGGACAGTGGCAGCAAAAACATGATCACATCATGAGATGCTAACATGCTAGAGCCATCTTCTGCAGATGGGTAATAGTTAGCTTATTTGTCTGTCATTCATTCATTCATTCATACATACATACATGTGTCCACCTATACATATGGGGACATTGCATTGACTTCCATTCAATTTCTACAGCCTAACCCTGACCACCAATACTAAGGCTAAGCTCACAGGTACCTACCTGACCCTAAAACTAATCTAAACTCAATTCACACCTTAGTCCTAAACCCAACCCCCATCCCACCAATGGCTTTTAAACCAAACGGGGACTCGACTAATGTCCCCATATTTACCAGTTGTCCCCATATGTAGGTGTTTTGTCTTAAATTTTTCTTTATATGTCACCATAGACTAGCACGCACGCAAGCACGCACGCACGCACGCACACACGCACGCACACACACACAGACAAATTGAACTGCTTCTACAAATAATACACTACAAACAACAATAAGTTTTGTTAGTTTACCATCAGAAAACGGTGTTTGTTGGAAGTGCGCAGCTGTGAGTTATGTTGTTAAGTTAAACAAACTGCAGAAAAAATTAAACAACCAGAACAAAAGAGAAGTTGTGATGTCAGACTGGTGTTGTGGTGATCAAACACAAAGATGGAGTTTGAACTCTAAAATCAAACAAATATTTAACTCTGACCTGGACCGACCCAGTCCAAAGAATCCCAGCCAGATGGGGGGAGAAGGAGGGATTCCCAGTAGCCAACAAACCAATGAGAAAAAGCATTTCCTCAGATGGACTTCCAGAACAACAGAGGAGTTGATAAAACCACTCACAGGTTCAGTCCAGATCTAGTCCAGGTTCTTCAGAAACCAGTACCCTAACCCCTAACCAACTGGTTCTAAAATGTCTGAGAGAACATTTTATCATGGTTTATCAACAAAACTTTAAGAGAGGAACAGGAAGTGACTTTGGCTCGATCCAAAAATTCAAAATCAGGGACTGAATCCTTCGAAGAACCTGGACAACCTGGATAACCAGACAACTCAGTCTAGGTCGGCCGGATCCTTCCACAACCAAAGAAAGTAGTTGTAAATTTAGACAGTCTAGCCTTCAGCTTTATTCACATCTGGTTAAACAACCTAACTGTAAACAAACACTACAATAAAGGAAAAAAAAGGCAATAAACTTTGTTATTAATTAAACATTTAGTTAAAGAAAGTTAACAAATAAACAAAGTAAGTAAACAAACACTTAAGTAAACAAACAATAAAACAAAGAAAAAAGTCAATAAACAATATTAATGAAAAAAACTTTGTTAAAGAAAGTTAATAAATAAAGTAAATAAACAAACACTTTAAACTAAACACCAATTTCAAAACAATCTAAATAAAGACAAACTTAGAGTTTTGTTTATTTCTCTAAATAATAAACATAAACAAAATATCCATGCTGACTGGAACCAGAACCGGACAGCTGGACCGGGCTGGGACCTGATGCTGTCTAGATAGATTGCTGTCTGATTGGACCTGTTCTGAACTGGTCCCATTAAGTTCGGATCCTCACCTCTCATCCAGTCCAGAACCTGCAGAGGAGTCCACCGACTTACAGCTTCCATCTTATCCGACATGAAAGCTTCTCCTGTCGGTACAATCTCGGCTGATATTCGGACAGAACCAGATCCGGACCACCAGTCTAAACAAACTGCGCGCTGCCTGAGGGTCATGTTACAGAAGAGACACGCCCCCTGCTCTTATTGTCCAATAAGAGGAGAGTGCATTAGAGTGTTTCTGTGCTGCCTCCTGGTGGACAGACAGGGGACTACATCCGATTGATCCTTATTCTCTTCATAATTATTAGATCATTGGTCTTTATTTTTACTTTATTGTTTATCTATTTTCCATAAATAAAATTTTATTCTTGTAGTTTAATATTTATTATTCCTTATTTAATCTGGGAAACAGCAGTGAGATCAGATCTCTTTTACCTCAAACTTTTCATTTTGATTCTTTTAAATAACATCCATCCATCCATCCATCCATCCATCCATCCATTCATAATCCATCCATCCATCCATCCATCCATCCAACATTCATCCATCCATCCATCCATCCATCCATTCATAATCCACCCATCTATCATCCATCCATCCAACATTCATCCATCCATCCATTCATCTATCATCCATCCACCATCCATCCATCTATCATCCATCCACCCATCCACCATCCATCCATCTATCATCCATCCATCCACTTTGGGCATTTCTCACATGTGATGGGTCAAATGCAGGGCACCTTACCTTAACCCTATATCACCATTTGTATCATATTTGCTACACAGGATTCCTATGACCTCTATGACAATTTCTAAAGGGTCGGGCTTTATCAGACAAACATTGTAGAAATCCAAGCTATCTTAATGACTGTATAAATATATTTACGCACTCTGCTGCAGCATGTGGATTTTGTTTTGAAATCAGAAGTTTCAAAAAGACAACAGAGATGCTGTTTTAACTATTTTTGGAGTCCATCTTCTGCCAATCATATTTAGGACAAACTCCGAACATACAACAAGAAAGTCATACTGCAGAGAGTCCTACAGGCAGTAATCTACACTTTGTTTTTTTTTTTCTAAATCTAAATGTTGTTTGCTTTGCCTCCATCAGTTAAATCCTCATTTTAACACCTGGCATACTTTGTGTTATAATAAATGACACGCAGCAACACGCCCAGTTTTACCACAAACTATTTCATTTGAGCAGGTATTTAGTAATGGTTTTCTGTGGTCTTCATAAATCGAGCACTTAATGTGATGTCATTTTAAAACGGTTAAATATTGTCTTTCTAGTGTTTAGTTTATTTCCTCATTTGTTTTAATGAATAAAAGTAAATATTAACTTAAGATTTCTTTCATCTGTTACTTGATGCTTTGTTTGATAACAACAAATATTTAACTACTGTTTGTTGAACTGTATGCAGAGTTTAAAGGACAAGAAGTCTGATCTGTTTCTGTTAACGTGTATTTTCATAACTTATGAAGATTCTAGTTGACTGTCAAATTATTTAGAATGAAATAATAATATACTTACAATAAGTTTTTTTTCACAGAGACTATATATAGTCTCTGTGAAAAAAAACTTATTGTAAGTATATATAATATATATATATATAAACGTTTGGACAAACCTTCTCATTCAAAGATTTTTTTCATGACTATGAAAATTGCAGATTCACACTGAAGCCATCAAAACTATGCATTAACACGTTGAATTATATACTTAACAAAAAAGTGTGAAACAACTGAAATTATGTCTTAATCTAGGTTCTTCAAAGTAGCCACCTTTTGCTTTGATTACTGCTTCACACACTCTTGGCAACCAGTTGTCATATTGTAAGCTTCTTTTCAAATATGAACAAAATTCACGTGTGGTCCAGACCTGTGGTATATTTTACGTGGAGTCAGTCTGATGTTATCCAGACAGATTTTCTTCACTAATATCTTTATATTTCGTTAGTTTGAAGATATTTTAAATTGAAAATAAATCACACTCCATAATAATGTTGACAACAGGCTATTCTGTTTGAATTGTAATTTTAATTTAATAATGTAGCCTAACAATATTTAACTTGGTTAAATCAAAATAAATTGGCTATTAATGCTGTTGTGTAACGCTACAATATTAATATAAAGAGCTCAAACTACAAACCAACTTAAATGATGCATTAAATGAAGTTTAATTTGTCTCGGGACATGATGAGCTTTATTCAGACATAGATTGTTTTTTAAATTAAATTTTATTTTGTTTCGATTTATTCAACATATCAGCTGCAAGACTCTTGGCTAATTTCAGGAAAGCGCCACATATTTTGGAGACATTTTAAAATGCTTTCTTGATTTTTCTCTTCTGAATAAATTTAAATTATTTAACACAGATGATACACTTATAATTAAAAATATTTGACCAAAGGCCAACAAGATCAGGACTAAAGAGATGAATATGATTTTTATTTTTATTTCTGTGACTGTATACGACCCACGGGAGATACATTAACAGCAGTTATTTCATTCCTTGGTTTTAGCAGCTCCTTTAATTCCACAGCTGACGCTGCTAAAAATGACAGATTTTCTTTTCTAGATCTCTGAGAGCAGGACTTCAATCTCCAAACTCGTAAAGTTCTTTTTACTTTTCGCTGTCATCTTTATGAAAGGACATTTCCTGGTATGTAGGGCAGGAAGTGTAGCCTTATATGGAGTTATTGGGGTGGTAATTATGCTAATCTCCTCTCCTCATCAGGTTTACACTGCTCATTTACACACTTTTCCTGAAGATAGAAGCATTTGTTGAATCTGATGCGACACGTTTGTACGAACCTTTCATACAAAAAAACTAAGAGAAATTTAGAATAAAAATATTAAAATGTTCTTGTATGAGGCCCAGTATTGTTGTAGGTTTTTCATTAACCTGAGAACCCAAAGTAATTTGTTTGGTTTAGAAGTAAAAACTGGACCAGATGTTAGAATTTATTTCAGAACGTGATCATTTGTACAAACAGGATATTCTCTTGAATCACATGTTTCTGACATGTTTTAAAGCAGGGCCCATTCTGTCTGCCCTGCTGATGGTCCATTCACAACATGTGACTGATGCAGTTCAGGAGAAGCAGAGCTCTGTAAACCCAGCCACAGGCAGCGGCGCCGAGCTTCGGTTCTTCTCCAGCTTCAGGCCCTCGGCTCTCTGAGGGGTGGAGAGGCGACTGGGATGCAGCAGGCCCAAGAACTGGAAGCGCTCGCCCATCTTAGCGGGGTTAGTCAGCAGGTCGTAGCTGCTCATCAACTGCTGCCTGCTGGACGGAAGGCTGCAGTTCCTCAGAAGAACCTGAAGAACCACAGAACAGGGTCAAAACCAGGTTCTGATTTACAAACAAAGCAGGAAGAAACCTGAATGAGAGAAACATTCAACCTGAGAACAATATTCTGATCACTGATCTTTGAAGGAGCAATGCTGTCATTTAGGGAACAGGTTTGTGGAATAATAATAACATAAAACTTTGTTCTTGTTTGTATTTTCTCAAAAATGAAGTTTGTTCAAGTTTAAGTTGTTTGTTTAAAGTTGTTTTATAATAGAGGCAAATATAAGATTTATTCTTCTTCCTTCACTCTTTTCATTCAGTAATTTGTTTAATGGACTTTTTATTGTTGTTTTTATAAAATAAATAAAAAGGAATTAAAAAAATCTAATGCCACATATCTAAAAACCACTTATTAAATAATAAATGGACCTAAAGTCATCTTAAAGAAGGGTCATACAGTCACCTGCATGCGTGTATCGATGCCCATGTTTTTGAGGAACGTCCTCTGAGTGACAGGTCCCAGACAGGCCACACCCCCTCCAGCCATCCGCCGCAGGAAGCTGAAATCCACATCAGCTGTGAGGTCAGCTGACCCGGGACACAACAGGACATCATGGAGCTGGTGACTCTTAAAACCCTGAACCACAGGTCAAAACAAACAAACAAGTCAGAACAAACATGTCAGAATAAACAAGTCAGGTCTAACATATTTGGTGTGAACGCAGCAGAGAGAACAGTGGGAGTTTATATCTCTGGTTTTGATTTTGAGTCTAAGGAAAAACAAAACAAGTCTTCAGACCCGGAACGTGTCTGTCTTGGTTCCATCGTGGCCATAATCAGCAATCAGCGCTGCGCCTCCATCCTCTACTATCCGTCGGGCCAGCTGCTGGACAATGACTCCGCCTTCTGCACACACCTCTATGTGACTCCGCCTCTCATTGGCCTGAAGACAGACAGACAGACAGACAGACAGACAGACAGACAGTTGTAGTCACTGTTTTCATCATCTCTCCTACTGCTTAGATCACAGTTATTAGCTAATTAGGTGATGACGTCATCTGGTGACTTAAGGACAGCCAATAGAGACTCTTCTTACTGAGGAGTGGCACTGTGGGCAACAGTGAGAAGGTACTCACCTGTATGAGAGTGGACGAGGCTAGAGTTGGAGCCGGGGCCAGGACAAACCTCAATTTCTCTGGATCCTCAGGATGGATGTCCACCAGAACCTCCCTCCAACCTGTCTCTGTCCTCTAAGAAGGACATGGCTTTATGTCAAAATGTTGGACTTATTCTGGACTTTCTCTGATCCACACGAGTGGAGAAGGGGGTCTCTGCAGACCATGTTGCCCTGTGGGCGGAGACGTCCCAAGACACATGATTGGTCGAATTGACGGTGGGGTTTGAAGAAGCTGGAGGCAGCAGGGAGTAACTTGGTCGTGTCGGGCAGGAAGCAACATGTTTCTTTAGGATTAATTTTGGTCATAACTTGAGAAAGGAAAGTGCTAGCTGCACGAAATTTAAACATCATACATGTGAAGGGATGTGTGACAATATGGCTCGGTTAAAACAACCCTAAACAACCTGTTAAAAGATCACTAAAAATCAATATTATTTTCCAGGCTGGCAGCATAGAAGTGCTGTCAAACACTAGAGGGACACTAGCTGGCTGCAGTCAGTCATGATCACTAACAGGCTCCATTAAAGTAAAACTATTTATATAAACTCGAAACCTTGTGTGGATCAGAGAAAATCCTCAACAAATTAAAGTTGTTTTTAAAGAACAACTAAAGTTGCAAAACCTTACCTGGAACTTGTGGACGGGCAGAGCATCGAAGAACTCATGAGCAACAAACATGCTGAAACCTGACAACAGAGACAATTCAACTTTATGTAGATAAATGCGCTGCCCGATCCCAGCAGGTTTTTGTGTATTTTTTTTGCTCGTTTTCATGTGTAGCCTCCCCTTAGCATTTCAAAATCTATCTTAAGGTATTATCTAGTTTGATTTCTGCTTTGGTTTGAAAAATTGTTGCAAAATTGTGACGCGCACCATGTCTACAGGGCTCCGTACTTTTTTTATGATGTAATATATAATATATTATAAAGTCAATGAAGCACTTGCTTTTTAGTTTTCAGCAATTTAAAGACCTCTAAACCCTTAATGGGGGGGGGGGTCTGATTTAAATAAAAAAATTAATAGTTTTGGAATCTGTACATAGAGCCTTGTGAGAACAAAAAGTAAGTGTGAAAATTTTACCCAAGTCCCTTCTTTATGTAGTGTAATGTAGACCTGACCCAGCATCCTGCAGCTGTGTTTACCTGCAGGGACGTCTTCTAACTGGCGGTACCAGAACACGGGCAGCCCGGCAGCAGTTTCACCGCGGCGGTAAACCGGGTCATCCTCATCTTCAGCCTCCTGGCTGCAGGTTCCCGTCAGATTCTGGGCCTGGACCCGACTCAGAGCCGGACTCACTTCCACCAGGTGAAGAGACACAGAAGCTCCGCCCACAACGGAAGACAGCTCACTGAACACCTGCAGGGAAACATCAGCAAATTGTTGCTGGCGGCGGGGCCAATAGAAAACATCACACTTGACAGAGTCATAAAACAAAATCATAAAATAAACAAATAAAATCATAAAGTTAATAAATAAACTTTTCAGACGGAGAGCTCAGAAGAGTTTTATCTTTGAAGCATCTTTACTTTAATCCCATGGTTCTAATCAATCTGTGAATACTCGTGTTTACTCTCCAGCTCCAGGTTCTTACTCTGAGGACGTCAGCAGCCAGCGAGCCTTTCCCCGGGCCCAATTCTACCAGCTGCAGCTGTGTGGGTCGACCCGCCCCCATCCACTCGCTGAGGATCCACACGCCCACCAGCTGGAGGAGCAGACACACACACGGGTTATTCTAAGAGTAACACCTGCTGAGGAAGAAAAAGGGGAGGAGTCTAACCTCTCCAAACACCTGGCTGATCTCGGGTGATGTGATGAAGTCTCCATCTGGTCCCAACATGTCATTCTTCACATAATAACCCTGCAGCAGAACACAGAACGGACCGAGCAGCAACATGAAGACCAGGATCTGAGACTGTGATCCAAACATCAGGTGACTGATTGATTGATTGATTAGTTCTGTTCTGTAAGGAGGGTTGGTCCTGCAGGAAGTCTGCTGTTCAGGTCTGTGGGGGGAACCAGAGAAAACCCACACAAGCACAACATGCAAACTCCATACAGGTCCAAACTGGGGATCAAACCCAAGACCTTGTTGCTGTGAGACATCAGTGCTAACCACCAGAGGTGTCAAGTAACTCAAATACTTTGTTACTTTACTGAAGTAGAAATTTTGGTTATTTATACTTTAGTGGAGTAATTATTTTTCAGCCTACTTTTTACTTCTACTCTTTACTTTTTAAAAATGCAAAAAGTATTTAATTTTTATTTAACTTGGACTGTTTTTCATGGTTCAGAAATAAAAAATATATAATCCAGATACGGAGCCCTCAGATAGGGTGAATTTGATTGTGGTTGGATGAGAAGTGTAAATATAAATCATTCTGACATCTTATTGGTCTCAGACCTGGACTCGGGTCACATACCGTCACAGGGTTGATCAGAACCTCCTTCATGTACTCGGCCACAGAAATCGGACCTGTTGCTTGGATTTTGGAGCTCAGGTGTTTCAGCAGGGACGGTCTGTCTGATGAGGACCTGCAGAATGTCCTGGACTGAGGTGGTCTCCATCGTCCTGTCAGAAGCGAACAACAAATCCAGACGCAAGAGCTGTTTTAATTTTAAACCCGTTCCTCTGACAGGTCAGATAAATAAAGCAGGTTAAACTTTGACTCCTGCTGTTTTATCTAAGTATATAAATGATTTGCATTGAGCAGGATATAACTTGAAGCTGTCCACATGGTGGTTCGGTTCTGCTAACCCAGATGATGGACACACCTGCAGCAGGCGATCTGACAGACTGAAGAAAGAACCTGCAGATCTTCCTCATCCTCAGAGACCGGTTCCGTCTCTCTACGAGTTCATTACCCACAGAAACGAGAACAAACTGCGGTCAGACGGAAGCTGAAAGTCCGCCTGACAAAAATACAGATGTTCAAATGTTTGTTTTTTAACTTTAAAAACTCAAAAACTACAATGATCTTCTAAAAAAAGCTAATAGCTAAAGCTAACCAGAAATCGCATTTCTTCTACGGTTTAAATCAGAGCGACAGCGCCACCTGCTGGGCGGAATTAAAAAAAGCTGGCATCGATAATGATTAATCTAAAAACTACAATCTTGTCTCAAAGACATAAAAACTTGGATGACTTTTAATTTTTTGCTCCTAAACTCAGATAAGACAGAGGTTATGGTTTTTGGACCTGAACATCTTAGGAA
>JARVGW010000086.1:21496345-21507598 GCA_031762495.1 Anablepsoides rubrolineatus | reverse complement strand
GTTTGTAAAGCACCTTGTGAAGTCTATTTCTGTGAAAGGCGCTATATAAATAAAATTTTACTTACTTACTTACTTAGATAGACCAGTAAATCAAGACCTTTGCCTTTTGACTCAGCTCTTCCTTCACCATGACTAACTGAAGCAACGCCCACATTACTGAGGATGAGGCCCCAATCCATCAATCCATCGATCCATCTCCCGCTCCATCCTACCATTACTTGTGAACAAGACACCTAGATACTGAAACTCCTCCACTTGAGGCACAAGTGGACAACTAGACCTTGACATCCTGTCCATAAACACTACAAACTGGATCGGAGACAAGGGACAGGCCTGGAGTCCAACCTGCACTGAGAACAAGCTCGACTTTGTGCCAAGAGTGCGAACACAGCTTCTGCTTTGGTCCTACAGGGACTGGATCTCTCTTAGTAGCAACCCAGACACTCCATACTCCTGCAGCACCCCCCACAAAATGCTTCGAGGAACTCTGTCATAAGCCTTCGCCAAGTCTACAAAACACATGGAGACCAGAGTGCCAAACTCCCACAATCCCCTTAGCAAATCTGTAAGATAAAGATCTGGTCCACAGTTCCATGACCAGGACTGAAGCCACACTGCTCCTCTTGAATCTGAGGTTCGACAATTGATCGGAGCCTCCCTTTCAACACCCTGGAGTAAACTTTCCCAGGGAGGGCAAGAAGTGTGATCCCGAGATAGTTAGAACCCACTCTCTGGTCCCCTTTTTTAAAAATGGGAACCACCGTCCCAGTGGAGTGGCAGAGCGCTTAGTTTACGCCACAGGAGTAAATTGAACGGTCTGTAGTGAAATTCTCCAAAAATCATCCAACTTAAACTGTTTGTATAAAAAGATCTGACAACAGTTCAGCCATCTAATTAGATAGCAATGTTCACCATCTGTGATGCTGTGGCTCCACCCACAAGGATCTCACCCCAGTTAGGGGTGTGACTTAATACAGAGTGGAGGGTCTAACTTTACCCTGATTCAATGTGACTGCAGCACTCACCTGCGGTGAGAGTTCCTGTTGCTGTTGACATGACCTCGTCCAGAGCAGCCAGGAGTCGGACACTTTAACACATTTTCATACATCGCAAGGACTTTACCGACAAGAGAAGGTGAGAAGGACAGAAAGGGTTAGAAGCAGATAAATATGAAGCAATCAGATGGACAAATGGCCATACTCAGATCACAGGACCAGAACCAAACATCATGTGTTTCCTCAACCCAGACCTTGAAGCCTGAATCAAAACAAGAACCAAGATCAAATTTCACAAAAACTTAAGAAAGTCTAAACTTTTTTCAGTTCCAATACAATTTTTAAAACTCCCCTCCAATTTAAATCCAAAATAATCTGAGATCTGTTCCACAACCAGAAATGTTTGGTTCTGGTCCTGTCAGAAAGACAAAATCTAAAGGTTTTCCACCTGTTTCTCCTAAAGGCTTAATGAGATGTCTGTGGACAGGACATGAAAGCTCCTATAGGCTCTGGGAGCTGTCACTCAAAAGAATTAACTTAAACTAAAACTCAGTCTTATAAAGTACCTCAAAGTGATACTTGAGTAAAAGTACAAGTGTCTTACCATGAATTAATTTGGTAAAAGCCTTCTCTTAGAATAGCACTTGAGTAAAGGTATCAAAAAGAATTTTCTGATATAAAATGTACTCAGGTATTAAAAGTAGAAGTATTTAGTAAAAGTGTGCAGTTGGAATGTTACATTAAAATATAAACATTGAACACTTTTGGATGCACTAGACTACCTGCTTTGCCACATCTTCCTCATACGAGGCTACATACATCTGACATGTCCTGTGGGAGGGTGACATGATTTAGTCATGCAACAAGCTAACTTGCTAAAATGCAACATGCTAAGATGTCTGACACTTTCACATCAACACGACTCCTCCAATTATTCTTTTCAGCTGTAATATTTTTTAAAATCCAGAATAATCTGATTTTTTTGTCAAATTCTGACCCAGAATCTTCATCAAGTTCTGATTCAGGTGGATCCAAATGTAGCCGGGGTACATCATTCCTGAAAGTATGCCCATATATGGAAGATGCTGTGACAGAGCGCAGCTGGCCATTATTAAGGCAGGTGGATAACACTAGATTTAAGAACAGGTAGATTTTTGAGGATCAGATCTCATGCTGGCTGAATACAGATCCTGGCAGAGGTATGTTTCTCCTGAGAGCTGTTGCTTTTGGAGTTTTATATTATTTTAATTGTTTCTCCTGATTTTAAGAGTTAGATCCTCTTAGAGGGAGTGGCACACGAGGAGTGCATATCAACTATTTTCATTCACCAGGAGGTAAAGTTAGTCCCTCTCATTTTGTTTGTTTAATCGAGGTGCTGGTCTAACTTTGTACGGTTTTTGGTGAGTGTTGTTTTGTTGGGGAGCACGTAGGTGTGTGTGTTTGTTCTTTATTTCTTTCCCCCCAAATAATCTAGCTCATTTAAATATTTGGTAACTAATTTCAGCTGAAGGTTCCCAAGGCCAGTATAGCTCTCTGTTTTTATTCTTGGTAACAAACTATTTTATGATCATCTTAGCCCTCAGATCCGAGTAGTTTGTTTTAATAGTATTGTGAACCAAATAAAGTGTAATTTGCAAGCGATGCCTCTGTTGATCCTTATAAGCTTATCTGGTGGGTGTGGTGGAGTGGGTAGTGGAGAACCTCCAGAGCTTTCAACAGATGGTAAATGGACTGAACTTATATAGCGCCTTATCAAGCCCACTTGGACCCCAAGGCGCTTTACACTTCAGACATTCCACCCATGCACACACACATTCACACACTGATGGCAGTAAGCTACAGCCACAGCTGCCCTGGAGCACACTAACAGAGGCAGGGCTGCCATGCACCGGTGCCACTGGACCCAGACCGGACTAAAACGGCTGGAACCGGCAACCTTCCAGTTCCAGGACGACTCCCTTAACCATAGTGGTGATTGTACCGTAGCTCACACAAACATGACAGCTGTATGTTTAAGTCTTCACACTGAGGCAGAAACACTCTGATTGGCTGAGTGAAGAAGTGGGAGGTGGAGTTATCATATCTGCTTTTTTTACCTGGACATTGTGTCATTGATTAACTTTTATAATTCAAAAGTACGTACATAACTTTTTCTAAATATTTTACATAATAAAATGAGCAAATATAGTGATTCACTAATTTTAATATATAGTGATTGTAGTTTTTGAAAATCATCAGTCAAAGTGTAAACCATTTCAGCTGAATTCTTTGATATGAATGTTCTGTTTTCCTGTTCTGGACTTAGGTTTTGGATCCTGTTGAAGTTTTTGGATCTGGCTCAGCAGACTGTTTGTTCTCAGGACTCATTTCTTCATAAAGATGATTTCTGCCTCTGATGGAAAAGCTCACTGAGATGATCGGCAGACAGTGGAAAAGCAGCCGAGAAGCAGAACCTACCCTCAGGAGGGACCCGGTCTTTGTGGGGACACCCAGACAGGCTACGGTGATGTGGGTACAGACCCGTCACATGACCAGTACCATCACAGTCTGGTGTTGGACACTTGCTTTCCTTCTTCTCTCTGGAAGAATCTGTAGACAAGCAGGAGAATGAAAACCAAAAGAAAAAACAAATCTTTGATTCAACTGGCTTTTGGTAGTAGACCTTGTTCTGTATGGACCCCCTTCTCAATCTGCAGCTACACAACAAACTGAGCTGCACTGAGGGTTATCGAGGGTCAGGAGGTGTTTCTACCTTTAGGGTAGTATACTCTCTTCATTTCATCCTGTTGTATTCTGGACCTTCGCTCTTCGGTGGTGCCACTCAGCCTGGGGCTGTGCTCCATGTGGAGGCGATGATGATGATGATGATGATGATGGTGGTCTCGATGGGGCATTGTATGCTCCAAAGTAATCCTGTCCCTCATGACCTTTGCCCTCTCTGACTCTAGGGCGATGGCCTTCTCCAACAGAGACAGGTTCCCCTTGGCCATGTCAAAGGTGTCATCAGAGCGGTCTGATGCCACAGACAAGGTGTCTTCGTCACCGTCTCGACTGCAGCTGTAGCCTCTGGAGTTCGGGCTCAGCTGCTCCTCCAGCTTCATCAGGTTCATTATGTCAGAGTAACAGCGCTCTTCCTGAGCTCCTGGTAGACAGGTGTTGTACCTGAGAAACAAGATCAGAGTCAGGGATAAACGTCTGAATCTGTTCCTTTAAGGTCCTGAATAAAAATGGTCACCGACAAAAACACAAACCTTGATTTTATAAAGACAAACCCTGATCATCAGAGAAACAAGTTCCTGTAGGAACACTGATGATTCATAGAAGTGACACAATGTGAGATGTTAGTGTTTGTTCTTTAACAGCTACAACTCAATTCAAGTTTTCACAGACTGGTTATGTACCCATGTTGCCCAGAGATCAACCAATTAATAACTTCAAAGTACCTTTATAGTCTCCCTTGGGAGAAATTGGCTTTGGCTAAAAGTGTGTCTGTTGCACAAAACCACATTACATGTGAGCATAAAACTTACACAATGAGCACATCACACATACAGTAAGTGTCATTCAGACCTGACTTCCTGACACACAGTTCCCTACAGAAACTCTGTTTCCCATGAGACGACCCCTTATTGATGAGCTGCACTGAGAGAGGGATGAAAGAGTTGTAACGACTGTTCACATAAAGCCTGTACCTGACTTCAGTAAAACATTCTGAATGCAGAACATGAGAGGTGTCAGACAAGTCTGAGGGTCGTCTGCTCACACAGGTCCTGTAGCTGTAGCCAGGATTTGACCTGTTGTCTTCAGCAGGTTTAATATCTGAGACTTTGATTTATGGTCAAATTATAAAACCAACAGACAATGCCACATCTTACCACTGCCTCCATCTCTGCTCTGTAAAACTCAACAGAATATTCTTATAGACTCTAAACACTCAGAACCATGGAGAAAATGTAGATGCTGATGGATTCGAACACAAACACTTGTCACTGTCAATATGCACTGTCCAGGTCATTTATTATGACTCAACCTGTTTGATGATTTGTTCATGTAAATCTACATGGATGTGGTCTCCTCCTCTTTAAAAGATCCTTCTGTTTAAGAAGGTCCAGGCCTACGCCGGTCTTCACCAGTTCTTCCTGCTAAACAAGGTTCAGGGCATGGACAGTCTTTAGAAAGTCTTTGTGCTAAAGAAGGTCTAGGTCCATCTTCAGAAGGTCCTTCTGCTAAGAAGATACAGTCTAGTCATCAGAAGGTGTTCCTGCTGAAGAAGGTCCAAGCCCAGGTCCATCTTCAGAAGGTCCAGCAGGCCCAGTTCAGTCTTCAGAATGTGTCCCTGCTAAAGACAGTTGAGGGTTTGTTTTTTTGCTAAGGTTTCAAGATGACTTTGTTGATGTGAAGAACCAGTGAATGAGTTTGTGTACCGTTAGAATCTTCTTCTCTCAGTCAGAACACCAAAGATTTGTCTTGGACGGGTCTTTCAACAGGACAATGATCTAAATCATCCCACCAAGGAATTAGAGAAGCAGCTAAAGAACAGTAAGGTTAGGGAGTGGCTCACCTAGTTTCCAGGCCTCAGTCCTGTCAGAAATGTCTGGAGGAGCTGAAGGTACATTACCAATCAACATTCAAGAAATCTGAAGGATTTAGAGTTTCTATGACGAAAAGTGTGGGCAGAGCTGGAGACCACCTACAGGAATGCTTCAGCAGTAAAGGTTTGTTCACCAAGAACTGGGTCATGTTTACATGCAAATAATTTTGGATCTTTTTTTTTCTCTCCAATAAAATGAAACGATCATAAAAATCTTACACTTAAATTTTTTTGTTGCTGTTGTTTTTTTATCGGCTCCCTTCTGCAGGGCTTGCCACAGTGAGGAAACTCACACCAAACATTTGGCAACTGTTTTTGGTCTTTCCTGATAAAACCTGGTCTTAAACCTGCAGCCTCAGGATTACAGGACTATGACACAGCTGTCTACCAGCTGCTGGCTGGTTTTCATGGATCCATCAGACTGCAGAACCCTCAGAACTGTTTGGGTTTGAGTAACCTAACATAACTTGAGTTCTCACGCCCAACAAGCACAGAGGACTCAGACGATAGGACCTACCTGTTCAGGTGTTGCAGCACCTTTTGGTCCATCAGCTGTTGGTGGTGGACACCATGCAGGACGGGCCGGTCAGAAGGCTGCGACTCACTTAGTTTACGAGCCAGATCAAAGCACTGGTTCCTCAGACACTCCAGACTGCTGAGACACACCTCCTCCCCACAATTCTCTGCTTGACCTCTGACCTCCTGATCCCGCCCACTGGCAGGGACACTATCATCCATCATGCCGCTACCAGGGTATCCATCTTCAGGCAGCATGGCACCGTGGCCTTGAGCCAGGAGCTTCAGGGAGTCCACAGTCTCTCGGACCACATCACTGTTCAGGTCCACACTCAGTTCTCCCTTCTTGTCCTCTTCGCTGCCATCCTCCTCCTGTTCATCTTCCTCGTCAACGCTGTTTGAAGAGTCGCTGTTCAGCTCTGATTCAGTCAGAACATGGTAGGCAGCATCCTCTGCGATCTTACCAAGGTTCAGGAGCGACTTAGCAACGAGCTCATCATAGTTTTCATCTTCATCTCCAGTGGTGTTTCCATGGGAACAGCTGTTGTTGTTGTTGTCCTTCTGGATTAGAACCAGCTTTGATAGTCCTCTGGGCTGGTACTGGTTCTCTGGTGTAAGGAAAGAGAGGAAAAAATGTTTTCTGGTTATTTTTCTACAATCAGACGGATTTTGACATGAAAAGAAAATAAAAATATCTTAATGGCAGGAGGTTTGGACCCAACAATACAGACTCACATGAGAGCTAAAAACTAATATCACTTTTATTTAAACAAAAATTAAGGTTGATACAAACATATTGGGACAAGTCAGATTCTCTTTTTGTTGTTCACTAAAGACATTTGGGTTTAAGATCAAAAGATGAGACAAGGGTTCTGAATGTCAGCTTTTATTTCCTGGTATTTATTTGTAATTGTGTTAAACAACTCAGAACTTACCACCCTTTGTCTGAACCCACCCATTTTTCAAGTGAGCAAACCTACTTCAACATACATAGATAGGTGTTTCTTATTCACCAAGTGTTGCCTTTAAGGTTGATTGTTCAAACATTAAATAGCTCTGAATGACTAGTTTACTTTTTGTCCTGGGTTTAAACCTATAAAAAGTTTTTTCTTGTTAAAGAGAAAAAATAAAAACATGAAGACCAGAGATCAAAAAGAAAAAATAAGTAGGTCCTCTGGACGAGTTTCTTCTCTCCTCCAAGAAACGTCTTCAATTTGAGGAGTTTCAGGTGAACTCAGCATTATATGCACTGCCTCCACATGTTGGACAAACCGGTTGGTCAAAGAGGACAATCAGCCAAACAATAGGTTGTTCATGTCTTGATAAAAGAAGACTTGAAAAAGATTTGAAGACCCCAAACCAGTGGTCCTTCTGTATGTTGTGGGAGTTTCAGGGAAACTGAGACATTTATTCTCTAAACATGACATCCCAGTGGCTTTCAAAACCCAAAACACATTAAGTCAAAGACTGGTTCACCCCAAAGATCCAGTCCCAGGCACAAACAGAATAATGTTTCATTTTATTTATTTATTTAGAAGGACAATGCATATAATCAATATTCTGTGTATATAAATGCGCCGGAATTAGCACAACAGCTAAGCTTTCACCCATAGTGTTGTGTATGCTGTTAGGTGCCAGGAGGACTGTGATCAGTTATACATCATGGAAACAAAGCAGCCACTGTTCAAAAGAATGGGCCAACACAGACAAGCAACATCATCAGGACAGGACTTGGCAGTTTACACTCATCTACAGACCAGGACTTTACAGTGTAAGAACACTTCATTGTGAAAATGTTCCTACACCTTCTTATAACTAACGTTATAACGAAATTCACGGGTTCTTTGATAGTCCTAATGCATCCAAACTAATCAGGAGTAATTTTATCATGCAGCAGTGCAATGACCCAAAGCTCACTGCCAACAAAACAAAGGACTTCATCAGGGGAAAAAAAGTGGAAGGTTTTAGATTGGCCAAGTCAACCACCTGACCTGAACCCAACAGAGCATTTCACCTCCTGATAAGGAGACTAAAACCCTGAAACCACACCTGGACTATAGAAACCAGACATACTGTGATTGTCTGTGTCTATTTGGCTGGCCACTGAAACTGCAGCCAGTTGAGGCTTGGTTCTGGTTCTAGTGGTTCTGGAGGTTTTTTCCTGTTGCATACTGTGCTAAAGTGAAGATTTGACCCAGTCTGCTGCAGAGAAGACATGCACCCAGAAGACATCTGATGATTATTGGTCCAATTTAAACAAACTGGATCCTCTGTAAACCCAGATCTCTGCAGACCAGACCTGAGGTCTGACACATTCATCTTGAATCATCAGAGACCAGAACTAGACCAGAACCAGGATATAACCAACAGAAATCAGAACTGAACTCACCCTGATAATGAATTTGCTCCTCTTCATCTTCCTCTTCATCATCACCATCATCTTCCTCCTCTACTTGCTCTCCTCCTCGTCTTGAATCGTTTTTGTCAACTTCCTCTTCCTCTTCATCCTCCTCTTCTTCCTCTCCCTGTTCCTCGTTGGCTTCTGAGAACTCCTCCTCCACTTCATTATCTTCCTCCTCATCATCTTCCTCTTCTACCTCCCCCTGCTCCTTGCCCCCCTGCTTTGCCTCCATGTCTTGGTTCTGATATCTGTTGTAGGTTCCTGCTGGTCTAGGTTCCTCCTCCTCTCCCTTAGCCAGACAGGACACAATGAAGGGTGTCCTCTTGGCTGGTAGCTCCAGCAGCTGTTTGTCCACAGTCTTCCTCTTTTTGGCCAGTGGACAGCCGTAGATGCTGAGGAACAAAACAAACATCTGATTATTTTTTACTATTTTTATTACAGATCTGAGTCCAGAAGGTTAAAGAACTTAATGAAAAGTTTGGGGCTGCCTGGTACCATTGTGGACTGTTTGATCCTATTATGGACTGTCTGGTACTGGTATGAACTGTCTGGTACCATCTTGGCTGTCTGGTACCTTTATGGGCTATCTGGTACATTTATGGGCTATCTAGTACCATTATGGGCTGTCTGGGACCATTATGGGCAGTCTGGTACACTTTTGGCTGTCTGGTACCATTATGAACTGTCTGGTACCAATCTTGGGCTGTCTGGTACCATCTTAGCTGTCTGGTACCATCTTGGCTGTCTGGTACCATTTTGGCTGTCCGGTACCATCTTGGCTGTCTGGTACCATTATGGGCTGCCTGGTACCATATTGGCTCTCTAGTACCATATTGGCTGCCTGGTACAATTATGGACTGTCTGGTACTAATATGGACTGTCTGGTACCATCTTGGCTGTCTGATACCATCTTGGCTGTCTTATACAGTCTTAGCTGTCTGGTACCATTATGGGCTTTCTGGTACAATCTTGGCTGTCTGGTACCATTATGGGCTGTCTGGTACCATCTTGGCTGTCTGGTACCATTGTGACTGTCTGATACCATCTTGGCTGTCTGGTACCATTATGGGCTGTTTAGTACCATCTTGGCTGTCTCGTACCATCTTGGCTGTCTTATACAGTCTTAGCGGTCTGGTACCATTATGGGCTGTCTGGTACAATCTTGGCTGTCTGGTACCATTATGGGCTGTCTGGTACAATCTTGGCTGTCTGGTACCATTATGGGCTGTCTGGTACCATCTTGGCTGTCTGGTACCATTGTGACTGTCTGATACCATCTTAGCTGTCTGGTACCATTATGGGCCGTCTGGTACGATTATGGGCTTTCTGGTACCATCTTGATTGTCTGGTACCATCTTAGCTGTCTAGTACCATTATGGGATGTCTGGTACCATTTTGGCTGTCTGGTACCACCTTAGCATTCTGGTTCCATTTAGGACTGTCTGGTACCTTCTTGGCTGTCTGGTACCATCTTAGCTCTCTGGTACCATTATGGAATGTCTGGTACCATCTTGGCTGTTTGGTACCATTATAAGCTGTCTGTTGCTATTTTGGACTGTCTGGTACCAATTTTGGCCTTTCTGGTACAATCTTAGCTGTCTGGAATCATCTTGGCTCTTTAGTACCATTATGAACTGTCTGGTATCATTTTGGACTGTCTGGTACCAATTTGGACTTTCTGGTACCATACCATCTTGGCTGTCTGGTACCTTTTTGGACTGTCTGGTACCATTTTGGACTGTTTGATACCATTTTGTGTTGTCTGGCACCATTTTCAATTCAAAATTAAATTCAAAAATACTTTTTTGATCCCAGAGGGAAATTAGGTAATTAGGTATCTTGGACTGTCTGGTACCATTATGGTAAATGGTAAATGGACTTTACTTGTATAGTGTCTTTCTATCCAACCAGGATACTAAAAAAAACTCTTCACACTACAATCTGTGCCCTCATTTTCCCATTCACACTGCATGTTATTAGGTCTCTACAAAAGAGATCAGTGTTAATTACGTTCATACACTGATGGGTTACACATCAGAGGCATTAGGGGTAAAGTGTCTTGCCCAAAGACACTACAACTGTGACAGCTGGACAGGGGATCAAACCAGCAACCTACTGGTTCCAGGATGAGTTCCCTAACCACTCTGCCACAGCCGTCCCGATGTCTGGTACCATTATGGGCTGAACACGCTTGGACAGGTCTCCATTCTTTCACTGGTCAGCCGGAGAATCCAGAGTCCTGATCAAGGTCCTGCTGTGGACACTTTGAGGACACCTAGTAATTTTCAGTGTGTAATAAGACCGAGTTGGCTCTTCTGTTGCTATGGTTACCTACAGACTGCTACCTTCAGTGTGTGTTTGAGCTGCAGTGGATGAAGACGAGAGAGGTTTAATTAAATGCTTCGTTTTCTACTTATTTTTTTTTTTTTTGTCTTCAGGAATGACAGCGTCCTCTGAGTGTCTGTCTGTTCAACACATCAAGGTGTGCACGACTGGGACCCTGCGTTGCCCCTGGCAACACCACGTGCCAGCACTCATCACCATGGCGATGCTTTTGTGCTAACAGTAGGTGGGTGTGGGGTATATAAATGGCAAAGAGGTGGGGGAGGGGAACACAATGTTCACATCCTATACTGGTGGTTGCCATGGAGATAAGCTGCATCAGTTTTGGTCCTTATACTGCAGCATCCGCACTGTGCTGTCACCATGGCAACATCCTCCCGGAGAGAAGTGAAGGGAGACAAAGACAA
>JARVGW010000086.1:21486074-21496245 GCA_031762495.1 Anablepsoides rubrolineatus | reverse complement strand
TATTCCGTGAACAGTTCCTGTTAAGACAATAACAATTTTGCTATTAGATGAACTATCTTACAAACTACTCAGTTTGTAAATAATTTTTCAGAAAAGCTACACATTTTCTGTGGCAGCATCTTAACAGTGTTCAAGATATTAGAAGAGATCAAGGGCTTTTCTAAGAACTCCAGTTGTATCTGAAACACGAGGACACTCCTAACACCCCCCCCCCCCCCCCCCCCCAAACCCACACACACACATACACAGGCTCTCCAAATACAGCAGAGTTACTGATCCCAGTTCAGTTCAACTAAACAACAGAATATAAACATAACTATTAAAGGAAACTTTTAGAAAATAATGAGGGGAATGATAAATAATAAAAAAACAAGAAATTAATATCCAAATAACTAAACAATAACTTCATAATAAGTTCAGAACAAAATTATCTTAAAGTAATAAAAACATTTGAACAGAACAGTAACATAATGAAAGAATAAAAACCAAATAAGTTTGGACTTCATGCTTTAGAAACATCAGATTCCACAGGAGAGAACAATGTGAGGAGTTCAGACAGGAGCTGCTCCAGAGGACTGGACTACTGCAGCAGAGACACAAGAAGGGAGGACATGTGTCCTCTGAATGAACAGGAAACCTGCTGGTGGAAATAATAACTAGGAAGTCCTCCAGAGCAAGTGATTGGACAAGAAGGACTGAAGACAGGTAACAAGAGACACAATGGAGGACAAAGAGGAAGGTGAAAAAGGTCAAACAGAAGGAGAAGTTGTACAAGAGTCTGGACTCTGAGGGGGGACAAAAGGATGTGTATGGACAGGTGAGACAGAGACATCAGGTTGAAAAGACCAGCAGCAGATTAGACTGTTAAAAATGGAAATGATCATGTTCAACAACTGAGCACTGATGAAGATAGAAGGACATGTATGAGGACAGCAGGACATGTATGAGGACAGCAGGACATGTATGAGGACAGCAGGACATGTATGAGAACAGCAGGACATGTATGAGGACAGCAGGACATGTATGAGGACAGCAGGACATGTATGAGGACAGCAGGACATGTATGGGGACAGCAGGACATGTATGAGAAAAAAAGCACCTGCGATGTCTGGCGTACTTCCCGCTGACATGGCCGCTGCCGTCACATCCAGGAGTGGGACAGCTGAGAAGGAAACACACTTTCAAAATAAAACCAACCAAACATCTGGTTCTAAACCTTCAACTTCTGGATCTGGGTTTCCTAATCCACCCCTTAAAGCAGCAGAGGAGGACATGTGGACAGTTTGTCTTCCTGCAGCAGTGAGGGGAGGCATCAGTGGGACAGGTCTAGACTCCCTTAGGTCCTATAGTTGAGCATACTTTTTGTGTCTGTCTTGGTGACAACATGTCTTCTTCTGTTCCTCTTTTGTGTGAGGTCCCACAGGGCTCAGATTTAGGCACCCTCCTCTTCATGCTGTACTTACTTCCTCTTGGCTTTATACTTAGAAAATTTGGGATCTTTTTTCATTGCTATGCGGATGATACCCATATTTCCCGCTAAAGAAAAGGGACCACAGCTCTCCGAGCCCACTGCTTTTATTTCTGTAGGAAATAAAAGCCTGGATGGGTATGAATTTTTAAAACAATTAATGAAAATAAAACTGAGGTGAGGTGCCCCTCCGCAGAACCGCCACCTTTACGTGGTAAAGGGGTTTGAGTACCCCGTGAACCTGGGTGCTATGTTGTCTGGGGCATTAGCCTCAGGTAGGGTCTCCCATGGCAAGCAGGCCTCAGGGGAGGGGTCAGACAAAGAGCGATTCAGATCCCTTAATGAAACGGAATAACAGTCTCAGCAAGAAACCTCACCTGGAATAGTGATATTGGGGCACCTCCCTGGAGCCAGGTCTGTGGGGGAGCTCGCCGCCGAGCACCTAGTGGTCGAGCCTTGGCTCTTGAAAGTCGGCCGGACAAAGCCTGAAAGGACTACAAGGGGCCACCTCCACATGGACCCATCATCCGCAGGGAAGACCATCAAGGTCGGGTGCGATTTATGCTGGGCAGCAGGCGAAGGAGGAGGGTCCCTGAACGTGCTGATTCCTGGCAGCAAAAACTGGCTCTAGGGACATGGAACGTAACCTCACTCGCAGGTAAGGAGTCGGAGCTTGTGGGTGAGGTTGAGCGTGACCAGCTAGCAGTGGTGGGCAGCACTAATTCAAAACTTAGTTCTGCAATTTATAAAGCACTAGTCAATTCATTTAGGTCCGCAAGTTCAAAAGCACACATGCTCAAATAAACTTAGCAGAAGCTAAACATAAAGCGCAAGTTTGTCTCCAATTACCAGATAACATTCCAGGATAACCATGAGACATGTCGGCACTTTACTGCCAACTATTGGAAAGATCTGTTTTTCACAGACATCATCAGAGTTTGAGGAGGTGATTTGTTGAAACAAACTTTTGAGTCATGGTGTTATAAAAAAATAGTTGTGGATTGCTAGTTCTGCTGCTTCTTGGTCTTTTTCATATGTTTATGGTAGGGCTTCTGTAAGAAAGCATGCAGATATTAGTAATTTTAAACTGTTGAAAAACTGAAGCAATGCATTCTGGGTAGGCTACAGGATGAACAGGAACTCGTGTTCATTTCAAAATAAGAGATTGAATTTAAACTTTTTCGTGTGAGCTTCAATATGATGTGAGACTGCTGGTTGGTGAAGATGCAGCGGGACATAAATTATAATTCCTCCCACTACCCTCCCAAAGCTCATATAAATACATCAACAACAATATTGATGGCTGCCTGGATATTGCTTGTTTGTCACTTTAAGATCAGTGTTCTGTGAAGCCTCTGTGGAGGGAAAACTGTTTTTTTCTTCTGTTAACGGTGGTGATGGAAAAACAGACGTCATGTGAACATCAGCTCACATTAATCAAACCAGCTGCTGTTCTAGCTCTTTTAACAACTGGCTTCAGACAAGTAAAATAAAAAAATAACATGATCTGTTTTGGATGTCTCCATAGCACTTCTCATGAACAAACACACACGAAGTGTTCCTCATTGTGTGTGCGTGATTATGGGCAGATGTCCAATGGGCTGCTGTGTTAAAAAATGCTGTTGTGGTTTTACTGTTCTCTCTTTTTACCTCCGCCAAGGGAGGAGGTAATGTTTTTGGTCTGTCTGTCTGTCTGTCTGTCTGTCTGTCTGTCTGTCTGTCTGTCTGTGGAAAAATTACTCAAAAACGTACGGACGGATTTTCATGAATTTTCTACCACATGTGTGTATTGGCCAAAGGAACACACCATTAAATTTTGGTGATGATCCGGATCACAATGCGGATACAGGAATTTTTTTCTAATTTGAGTGAATCAGCCAGGCTACGCAAAGTCCCTAAGACCCAAAGCAAGAGCTGTGTTCATATTCTTGGTACAAAGTTGAGCTTGTTCTCTGTATGGGTTGGACTCCAGTCCTGTCCCTTGTCTCCAATTCTGTTTGTAGTGTTTATGGACAGGATCTCAAGGCGCAGTCCTGAAGCGGAAGGTGTCTGGTTTGGGAACCACAGGGTCTCATCTCTGCTGTATGCAGATGATGTAGTTCTGTTTGCGTCTTCAGACTAAGACCTTCAGCGTGCACTGGGGCGGTTTGCAGCCGAGTGTGAAGCGGCTGGGATGAAAGTCAGTTCCTCTAAGTCTGAGGCCATGGTTCTCAACCAGAAAAGGCTGGAATGCCCCCTCCGGTTTGGGGGAGTCTCTGCCTTAAATGGAGGAGTTATCTGGGTATCTGGGTGTCTTGTTCACCAGTGATCGTAGGATGGAGAGGGAGATGGATCGATGGCTTGGGGCCTCAATTGGTGCATTGCTTCGGTTGGTCATGGTGAAGAAAGAGCTGAGTTGAAAGGCAAAGGTCTTGATTTACTGGTCTGTCTTCATTCCAACCCTCGCCTGTTGTCATGAGGTGTGGATCATGACCCAAAGAACAAGATCCTGTATAAAAGCTGCCGAAATGAGCTTCCTTTGTAGTTCGGCCAGGCATAACCTTAGCAATAGGGGAAGGAGCCCCTTCATCTGGGGGGAGCTTGGAGTAGATCAGCTGCTCCTTCTCCTCAGTAAAAAGAATCATTTGAGGTGGTTCATCTGATTAGGATGCCTCCTGGACACCTCCCTTTACAAGTGTTTCACATGTTTCACTGGTAGGAGGCCCCGGGGAAGACACAGGACTCGCTGGAGGGATTATGTATCCTCTCTAGCCCTGGAATGCCTCGGGGTCTCCCAGCACGAGCTGGAAAGTGTCGCTGAGGAGAGGGAGGTTGGGGTTCCTCTCCTGGATTTGTTGCTTCTGCAACCTGACTACAGATAAGTTGCAGATGATGGAGATGTGTTTTAAGCTCCGGTGGACGAAAGAATTGACTGTTGGTCCACAACATGCTACCTTTGCATGTGTCGAAGTTCCCCTGCTTTGTTGATCTGATCAAGATGCTGAAGCCCGCAGCACACTGGCAGACATGTCCAGTTGTTTGTAAATTACACAGATTTCTGCCCATTTTGCAGGTATACAGACAGATATATGGAGAAATCTCACAGATTCTTTTCAAAAACTCAAGCTTAAGATGTATTTTACATCTTAGAGCGTGTAGGATGTAAAAAAAACCAACTTTAAATAAAATTAAATAACCAACCCCCAACTCGCTCTGCCCTCCCTGCTCCTCTGCGCTGCAGAAGCTGTTCTCTCCTCACATGTTCTGCCCCCCCCCCCCCCCCCCCAGCAAGGGGTTGACATGTATGCATTGGGCAGGAGGAGCTCGGTCAACTGTGAACCGCTGGAAGAATGTATGTGCTATAATATTTTCCTGATTTAATTAATCATTTAGTTAATAATTATTGTAACTGAAATATTCGTCACATAGTAGCTACACATATATATTTTTCCACTCATGATTAAGTCTGAACAGTCAAAACAGTCGACTTTATAACAAAAACCTGACCATAAGTTCTCAAATTAGACCATTATTCCATTCCCCATCTCAGTGATTTATTACCACAAAGACTTTCGATATTCAATATTTCAATATTGGCCGACACCTTGATCATCATGGGAGCTTGACATGTGATACGTCTTTGTGGAAATAAAAATAAAACAAAGAAAAAGCTAACATTTATGAGCTCTGCATCACAGCAGATCTTAATTCACAAAAAATGAATGTTAATATGTTTCAATTGCTACAACTTTATTTACATGCCTGAATAACTACATTTTGATTTCCAGTTAAAATAACTGGAAATGCCGGATTGATTTTCTAGCTGCAGCATATTTACATTTTACAAAACTCCTGTAAAGTTTCCACAATTTCGGCCTACTCCAATTCTACTTTTACATTTTTTTTTATTATTAGTTTAACACAGTGCATTAATTACTCATATAAAAGAGGATTAGGACAAACCATGACCAATTTCTGACTGTTTTCCTCAGAGATCTGAGACTAAAATCAGAACTCAGAAAAAAATCTGTGTGGTTTTAAAACTCTTTCTTATATTCCAGCCTGAAACTGTGGGTTCTTAAAATTTCATTACATTTTTTTATGTGCACAAAGCAATATGTATATATATATATATATATAACAAAACCCACAATTTTTCTAAAGAGGTGCTGCTGTCTAAAACTCACAGGTTTTGGTTAGCATTAGTTTATCTTATCTTTTAAACTGTTTAGCGTTTTAGCGTTAGAGTCCCCTAACTTTTAAACTGTTTAGCGGTTTAGCATAAGCAGAACTAAGATTCTCGTTTAGCAGATTGGAGGTTAGTGACGCTAACGTTTTAGTTAGCGGTGCCCACCTCCATTCAGATGGTTCCTCTGTATCAGAATCTGTTTTTTGTCAGATTTACTTCATGGAAGCAGGTGAAGCAGGAACTCATGCAGGAAGCAGAGATGCAGTCAGGACAGAAAAGTTCATAAATTCCTGTCACACCTGCACATGTTCTGGTGACCTTCACACAGCACAATAATGAAGCAGGATGAGCAGAACCTTCTGTAAGGAACCCCAGGACTGAGACAAAACACCACAATGATGAAGAAGATGATGATAGAGATCAGAGGAGTTTCACCTACCTAAAGAATTCTTGAGTTACAGCTTCCACTGCAGCTTCAGACAGAAACAAACAGATTCATGTTCAACAATCTGAGGTGGGTCAGAACCTAAAACCCAGTACTGGACCATCGACTGTTCCTGTTTAGTGTCTCTGCCTCCAACACCACGAGACAACTGGTCTACAGGAACTGACAAAACATTCAAAACATTTTCCACCAAACCAGCACCAGACCTGGTTCAGAGCCAGAGCCTGACTGGAACTGAACCTGATGTTTGTGTGAAATCAAGATATGAGTCTGTGGAGGAAAGGTTCTGAAAAGGTTCTGACTGAGTCTGCCTGAATGGAAACAAACATCAGGAACACCAGTCTCTTTAAACATCTGGAAACAAGTCTCCAAATACCTGGACATCTGGACCAGAGCTTTAAAACATCTGGACCTGAGCCTAAACAGGTTTTTAGTTTAATTGAAGATGAATTCTGGTTCTGTTGGGTTGGGTGCGCAATAAAAACATTCTGACAAGTTGGAGCAGTCGGATGGAAAATAGGGCAAACGTTGGGAGATGTTCTGCCTCTCTACAGAAAACACACCAAGTCAAAACATCGATCGGTCTGTGGACGAGAGGTTCTGATCGGGTTCTGTCATCTGAGAGGATACGGGTCATTCTGAGAGACAGATTTACCTATGACTCCTTTAGACCGCGTTCGATGGCGTTTTTCTGCCACAATAACCTCCATCTGAAAAAGACAAAAGAAAGATTTTTTTTTGTATTTTAACTGAAGAAACATCAGTTTGTTGTAAAAAAAGGAAAGAATTGTTATTTTGTGGTAAATGTGTTTAATTTTAACACTGAGCTTTAGCCAGAACTCTGGAGTTATTCTCAGCACAGATCCAGTTCTGACCTGATTGAAGCTTCGCCTTGATCCACTGCCGGTTCTGGAGCTGAAGACTCTTGGATGTTTCAGAGGCCGTCCTGAAGGGTCATAATCTGAAACATTACAAACAGCAAGACTTCAAAGACAAATAAATATTTAATACAACAACCTTCATAAAACCCAACAATCTTTTAATCTCAGGGTCACAACTAAATAAAAAAACAGCAACCCTTTATTTACCATTTGTTTACCTTTGTTTACACAGTTTACCTTTTGTTTACATTTGTTTAACCTTAGTTTACATTTGTTTACTTTTTGTTAACCTTTGTTTAGGATAATCCAGATGGATGGATGAATAATGGATGGATGAATAATGGATGGATGGATGGATGGATGGATGGATGGATGGATAGATGGATGGATGGATGAATGGTGGATGGACATTTTATTCATCCCAACAGGAAATTCAAGGGTCAAATGTTCATTTAAAAATATTCACACAAAAACAATATTTAACATATAAACAAAACAACAAACAAATTAAACAACATATAAATAAATAGATACTTTTATTGATCCCCTTTGGGCAAATTTAAGAATTCTCTGCTTTTCAACCATCGCACATGTGAGCACTGAGCACACACATGTGGAGCAGTGGGCTGCCATTTGTGAGGCGCCCAGGTAGGGGTTAAGGGCCTTGCTCAAGGGCCCAAAGTGGGGCTGGTCGGTCAGGGGATTTAAACCAGCAGTCTTCCGATCAAAGGGTCACCTTCTCTAACCTCTGCACCACCACTCCCCCAATAGACAAATAAAACAACAAACCAATATAAAATCATATAAATAAAACAACATAAAGTATCATTGGTGCAACAGTTTAAAGTTAAAGAACAAACAACAAATATGAACAAAGTGAATCAACTGCAACTGTTTTCAACTGGTGATGAGGAGGTGATGTGCAGGAGGTGATGGAGGAGGTGATGTTCAGGAGGCAATGTGGAGGAGATGATGGAGGAGGGGATGAGGTGATGGAGTGATGGAGAAAGTGATGGAGGAGAAAGTGATGAGGAGGTGATGATGAGGAGGTGATGAAGGAGGATGAGATGGAGAAAGTGATGGAGGAGAAAGTGATGAGGAGGTGATGGAGGAGTAGGTGATGAGGAGGGGACATGAGGGAGGTGATGAAGAAAGAGATGGAGGAGAAATTGGTGAGGATGTGATGTGGAGGAGGTGCTGGAGGAGGTGATGCTGAGGAGGCGATGTGGAGGAGGCAATGTGGAGGAGGAGATGGAGGAGTTAATGGATAATGGGATTGAGGAGAAAGTGATGTGGAGTAGGTGATGGAGGAGGTGATGAGGAGGTAATGGAAAATGTGATGGAACTGAAAGTGCTGCGGTGGTGATGGAGGAGGTGATGAGGAGGTGCTGTATGAAAAGCAGAGTGTGACATAAAGAGGAAACATACAAAATGTAGAAGATGAAGCCTCCTCTTGTCTCTGCTCTTAAAATCTGCAGCCTCCTCTTTTCAAGGTCTCCTCATCGCTCCGTCTTTGTGATGACTGGCCATGGCTGCACTGACAGAGAGGAGGAGGAGGAGGTGGAGGAGGAGGAGGAGGAGAGGAATGGGATGATGAAGACGCTGCAGCAGCAAAAAATGAAGAAGGCGTCGGTTTTACCTGTGTCTGTTCCATCTTTTCTTCAGTCTTCTTCCTGAGGACGTGCACGTGGCCGTGTCTGCGTCCATGTCCTCGAGACGACAGAGACTGTAACGTGCACGTAGACACTGACACGTGCACAACAGAGACGCAACGGGAGGCGCAGTCACACACCACAGATACACACACACACCAAGCGAGCTCTAAGCTCATGTGGTCTATTTGAGAGCGCGTGTGTGTATGTGTGTCTGTGTGCGTGGTATGGTTAGATCTTAGGTCTGAAGAATCATCTTAACATCCTCTGACTGGAGAACAAATGGTTTTAGTTTTGTTTTAGTTTTAGTTAGTTAATGGTTTTAGTTAGTTGTTGAACTAAGATTGGAAACATTGACGCAGAATCAGTTTTTTTTTTATTCCAGGCTCAGACTACTTCCTGGAAGCTGTAGCTATAGTTATAGAATGTAGATGTGAGAAACTATTACAGCTTACACATTCAGATGGACTTTTTTAATGGAACAAAAGGAAGGGTTCTGTCATCGTCCCTGGGTTTTGTTTCAGATTTTGTAAGTTGAACTTAATTTTTCAGTTGATTTGATGTTGTTGTTTTTTTTACATCTCTTCAGAAAACTCATATTTTTTTTGTATTTGAACATTTTCCTTATCATAACAAATAAAGAGACAAACAACTAATCAAACATAAATAACCAATCGGAGACCAACTAAAGACCAGAGACCTATCGAGGACCAACTGAGCCAATTCAATTTATTTATGTAGCACTGAGTCACAAAAATGTTGTCTCAGGGTACTGTACAAACCCCCCCAAAAATAAATAGATCTAAGGAAGCCAACAGATTGTGTTGAATCACTTCATCACAGTCTCCCATACTGGTGACAGCAAAGAGAAAAAACTCACTTTAACAGGAACAAACCTCTGGACAAGAGTCAAAAAGCTCAAACGTGTTATTAACAGAAATTAAGTTCGTATTCACACCGGTAGATTCAGTTTTATTGGGGAACAAAATTGCAATATTTGTGTACATAAACAACCTGTTCACCAGAGTTCGCTTCAACTGAACCGTAAACTAGGTTTTCAGGTGGACTAGAGACACCTTTTTTAGTCAGCATCAGAGTTGGATTACGCATTCACACCTTTCTAGACATTAAAGTGGAGTAAAAAAGGCTGGTGTGAATACGCCCTAAGACTACAAACATATAGAGGAGTAACAAAGACACACCAAATCAACAAAACACACAACCAGAGACCAATAAGAGACCATAACCAGTCAGAGACCATTTAGTGACCATAACCAATCAGAGACCATTTAGAGACCATTAACCAATCAGAGACCCTTTAGAGACCAATAATCAAACAGAGACCATTAACCAATCAGAGACCATAACTAATCAGATACCTTTTAGAGACCATTAACCAATCAGAGACCCTTTAGAGACCAATAATCAAACAGAGACCATAACCAGTCAGAGACCATTTAGAGACCATAACCAATCAGAGACCCTTTAGAGACCATTAACCAATCAGAGACCAATTGGAGACCATAACCAATCAGAGACCCTTTAGAGACCAATAAC
>JARVGW010000086.1:21382601-21396180 GCA_031762495.1 Anablepsoides rubrolineatus | reverse complement strand
GTTTGTGGTTGTAATGTGACAACATATGGAAAAGTTCAAGGGGTATGAATACTTTTGCAACCCACTGTATATATATAGACACTAAAGATATCACATACCCCCCTTTTGCAAGTATACAAACTAAAAGAAATTTCACAGATTTTTTTAAAACTCAACCTCAAATTTATTTTACGTCTCATAACCTGTAGGTCTTAAATAAAGTCGAATAACCATCTGTGTAAGTTAATACTGAAAACCAAATTAACTGCAGAAAAACCAATCCATTTGTCTGTCTTGAACATTTATTTTACAACATGTAAAATTGGTATGCATCAACCCTTCTCTGCAAAACGCCTCTTATTTCAGTTTTACCGTTGTTTTCTTCAGAGTCATGTCATGCCGGTGGTAGTTACAGTGTGTCATCAGGGTAATTATATAGTGTTCCTCACCAGCTGTAATGTGAAACCAATGTGTGTTGTTTGGGGCAGGATGTGTGTTAACTAAATGCTTTATAAACTCTGTAGCACAGTGCAGTTGCAGTAGTTGATCTCAGTAGAATATAGTGAAATGATTACACTGATTATAAAAACATTCAGTATAAAAGTATCTAAATCTTTCATATTATGTCGTAATCACAAAATAATGAGGACCGTTTTCTCAAGATAAGTTAATTTCACGATGGTTTCCTCTCGTGTGTCATTCAGTAACCATGGTCCCCTCAGCTGGTCATTGATGAAGTTTACTATTTATATATTTATTTACTTATTTGATTATTTGTTTATTCATTTATTTACCGTTATTTAACCAGGCAAATCCCAGTAGATCTATTTTGCAAGGGTGGTCTGAACCTGATGGCAACCTATTGTTCCCTACATATGTGTCATTTTTATCATTACACAGGCTGAAATTGCAATTTGTTTTCTTGTACAGATAACTTTCATATCAGCCTTTGTCATTTAAGGAGACGGCTGACCTGACTGAAGATCCTGCTGATATAATAAACTTTATCTGTCACCAGCTGAGGGGATCGGGCCTCCTCCATGATTGCTGAACAATGCACAGAAAATCATAACTCGAGAAAACACTCCTCATTATTTCAACAGCAGCAGAACTATTATTATTATTATTATTATTATTACAAAGGGAAAACCATGGGGAAAAAATGTGCTACGGCCGCTCTCGGCTTCCATACAATGTGTAGAAAATCAGTAAAAATATACTTCAATTCCACATAACATCACATTAGCATGTGTAGCAGCATTACACAACAAGTTAGTGGAAATACACTCAACCCCTTATTGAATGATTCTGTTTATTTCAACCAGACAAGAATTTAACACCACACATATTAAAGCAATCAAAACCTTCATGTTTATAATTATAATACTGCAAAACTGGTAAAAAGTCAAACTGATGAATACTATTGGTAGGCAGTAAAAGGGCAACACAAAGGATAATATGGAAAATAGTAACAACAACAACAACAACATTATTATTATTGTAATAATAATAGTAATAATAATATTTTATTATTATTATTATTATTATTATTATTATTATTAAAACAATTGTTTCAACAGTCCTAATCTTGATCTGAAACAGTTTTCGTCAAAGTCTTCTTAATTTACTCTGTCAGAACTGTTTCAATCCAAGTTATTGAATTACACATTCATATTTTATTTTATTTTATTTTATTTTATTTTTCTCTGAGCTCCTGACATCCTGCAGAACTGGATTCAGGCCCGCCAGGTTCGGTCAAGGCGCGCGCGCCTCTGCACCTGCAGCTCTTTTATAAACGGAGCCGCGCGCGCTCCGGGACTCCAGTCGTCCTACAGGGAGCTGAGCTGAGGGTCCAGCCGGGTTCTGCTGCTGGTGGATTCTGGTACCGGGCGGGGATGGCGGAGCCGCGGAGCCTCAACCACACATCCTCCCGGAACAGGACCTTTTACAGCAGCCTGGAGGACATCGACGTGCCGGGGGACGGGTCCCCGGCACTGCGGGTCCTGGTCTCCGTGGTGTACTCGGTGGTCTGCGCCGCGGGGCTCCTGGGGAACCTGCTGGTCTTCTTCCTGCTGAGCGCGCGCCGGGACCGGCAGAAGAAGCGCTCCACCGTGGACCTGTTCGTCCTGAACCTGGCTGTGACGGACTTCCAGTTCGTCCTGACCCTGCCGTTCTGGGCGGCGGACACGGCCCTGGACTTCAGCTGGCCCTTCGGGACCGTCATGTGTAAGCTGGTTCTGTCCGTCACCGTCATGAACATTTACGCCTCCGCCTTCTTCCTCACGGCCATGAGCGTGACCCGGTACCGGTCCGTGGCCTCTGCGCTGAAGGACCGGACCCGGAGGAGGGTGGGTTCGGTCCGCTGGGTGGTGGTCGGACTCTGGGTCTCGGCGGGAATGGTCACCCTGCCCAGCAGCGTCTTCTCCACGGTTCGGAACGTGGACGGCGAGACCCTGTGCCTGGTGGGCTTCCCGGACCCGCTGTGGCTGGCCCTGTACCACCTGCAGAAGGTTCTGCTGGCCTTCGTGGTTCCGATGTCCACCATCACGGTCTGCTACGTCCTGCTGCTGCTGTTCGTGCACGCGCGCAGCATGAACACCCCCCTGCAGAGGAGGAGGTCCCGGCTGACCCGGTCCGTCACCTTCGTGGTTCTGTCCTTCTTCCTCAGCTGGATGCCGAACCACGTCATCACGGTCTGGGGGGTCCTGGTGAAGCTGGACCTGGTGAACTGGGACCAGAACTTCTACCTGGTCCACACCTACATTTACCCTGTGACCGTGTGCCTGGCTCAGACCAACAGCTGCCTGAACCCGGTTCTGTACTGCCTCACGAGACCCGAGATGAGGAGGAGGATCAAGAACCTGTTCTGGAGACTCTCCTCGGCCTCTGGGAGGAGGACCTGCTCCCTGCACTCCTCTGGGACCAGGACGGTCCGGGCGGAACCGGCCATGATTCCTCTGAACACAGTGGACACGGAGAATTACAGACTGACCGAGCAGGACTACACCGAGCCGGTCCACAGGTAGACCAGACCCACAGAGGGATGGATTCTGGTTCTGGTCCATCTCTGAGACTGGACTCATTTCAGAGGATCAGATTTTCTGATTCTAATTTCATGTTTGAATAAAAACAGATCTGATTTATTTAGACCCCTGTCCATGTGTCCACATGTCCCCCTGAGACCCCTGTCCACATGTCCCCCAGAAACACTTGTCCATGTGTCCCCCAGTGACCCCTGTCCATGTGTCCCCTGGAGACACATGTCTCCCTGAGACCCCTGTCCGTGTGTCCCCCTGAGACCCCTGTCCACGTGTCCCCTGGAGACACCTGTCCACATGTCCCCCTGAGACCCCTGTCCATGTGTCCCCCAGAGATACCTGTCCATATGTCACAACCTCCGGGGGACACCTGTTCATGTGTCCTCAAGAGACACCTGTCCACGTGTCCCCCAGAGACACTTGTCCACATGTCCTCCAGAGACATCTGTCCATGTGTCCCCCAGTGACACCTGTCTATGTGTCCCCATGAGACCCCTGTCCACATGTCTCCCAGAGACACATTTCCATGTGTCCCCCTGAGACCCCTGTCCACTTGTCCCCAAGAGACACCTGTCCCCACCTCCGTGAGACACCTGTTCATGTGTCCTCAAGAGAAAATTATCCACATGTCCCCTAGTGACACCTGTCCATGTGTCCCCTGAGACCCCTGTCCACATGTCCCCCAGAGACTCCTGTCCATGTGTCCACATGTCCCCCTGAGACCCCTGTCCACATGTCCCCCAGAAACACTTGTCCACGTGTCCCCCTCAGACACCTGTCCATGTGTCCCCCTGAGACCCCTGTCCACATGTCCCCCAGAAACACTTGTCCATGTGTCCCCACCTCCGGGAGACACCTGTTCATGTGTCCTCAAGAGACAATTATCCACATGTTCCCCATCGACACCTGTCCACATGCCCCTGCCTTCACATAGACACTCCACCTCAAAAAGACACATGTCTACATGCCCCCCAGAGACACATGTCCCCACCTCACCCAGAGACACATGTCCCCACCTCACCCAGAGACACATGTCCATGTACTCTGGACTCACTCATATTTGGGGGTGATCTTTAAGAAACAGATTAGTTCAGCAGTAAAGCGAATGTGTTTTAAACTGAGACTTTTATCTAAAGTTAAATCATTTTAACCTTTCAAAGCTTTTGAAGTTAAATATGTGGATCCATGTTTTTATTAAATCTGAGTTGGATGATTGTATCTCTCTGTATGTTGGAGTTAGTCAGGCTGCAGAACTCTGCAGCTCGTCTTTTAACACAGAAACATGTGACCTTATCATCAAGTGCTGCTTGTCTTTATTGGCTCTCTGCTTGTTTTAGAATCGATTTTAAACTTTTATTGATCACCTATTAGGCTCTGAAAGAACTGGCTTCTGAATATGTATCTGACATCCTGCAGCCCTGTGTCCCCTCCAGATCTCTCAGCTCCAAGAATCAGTTGCTTTTGGTTGTCTCAGCTGTGGTTCCTAAAGTGTGGAACCAGCAGACAGGCCAACACATCCTTTTGTCCTGAAAACAAACACTTACTGAACGTAAATAAGTAACTTATGTTCTCATCTACAATCATCAGAATGTGAGAACAGAAACAAATAAATTCAGTTTATGTAACTTAGACAGTCACATGTTAAATATGTAAATGATTTACTCTCAAAGATTTTTTTCATTTATTTGCTGTTCACATCTTCTTGTTTTTATTGATGTTTACTGCATCATGTTTACATCCATCACCAGAGATGGTGATACATAGTGTGTGGTGGTAGCTGAGAGTAATACAAAACACTTACTCCACGCACAAACAGATCAGCCAAGATCATGTGAAATAACGCAGTTAATGTAATTTAACTGTGTTTAAACAAAACAACATTATCATGTCTGAACAGAGAAAACAGATACTGGCTAAACATTAATAAAACCTAAAACTCTGACAAAAAAATCAATAACTTAAATAATGCTAAACTAGAAATATTCACAAATTATATTGACCTTCTACATTCTCAGTTACAAAGGTCTTAAAGCCTTTCTCTGCTCTCCCTGACCCCTGTTGTGTTTTCAAAGTGGAAGCCCCCCAATCCTTTAAAGGATTTAAAAAGATAATCTGGGCTGGGTACAGGCATCACTTTCATAAAGAGAAACCTGAACTCATAATTCCAGATCTTTATGCAGAATCTCCATCATATGTGTTGTTGATGCAGGTCAGGATGAGCAGAAACCAAAGATACAGCAGATATAATAACTATCATCAGATAAGACCAGAGATTTTATACAACTCCTCTAGTTAACTCTGTACATATTCATTTATTACTTCATAGTTTCAACCTCCGCAGTGTCTACACAAAGTGAATGTTCCCCCGCGGGGTTAATTAACAAACACAGATAAGAAAAGAGCAGACAAGTTAACACCTGCCGTTGGAAAATATTCTTATCAGTCCTGCTAGTGGCTGAGTCACAGATAAGGACTTAACATAGTCCAACTCAGTTCATAAAAGCAGCCAACAGACCAGAGACCGAGAGCAAATCAACCCATTCAAGCTAGCCTCAATAAAGAGCAATAAGAAGCCTTTCTTTACAGTAATAAAAACTGCTTTATGTCAGATCGTTTAAAAAAGAAAACAGTGCAGCATTCTGGGTTTTCCTGTCATTAACTCTGTTTGCGGCACTTGAGAGAAGGGGGCGGAGCCAAATTACCACAGCTGTCTCCATTTTGCTGATGGGGGGCCCACACTATTTACAGTAAGACTTTTGGATCAACTCAGTGGGCAAGCACCAACTACCTCATCCATTTAAATACAAGCACCGAACGGCTTACTGTAAGAAAGCGTTATCAAAAATTAGTAGAATAACTGCAGAAAACCAAATGAATTCTCAGTTGAAACAATTTATTCTTCAGCTCTAAAAAAAGACTCCATCTCATTGTTCAGAGGCGTCTGGTCCCTGAGTCTTATTAGAACCAAAACAATGACTTCTGCTGCTCTGCTGGCTATGCTAAAGACTCCCTAAAGTCTTAAGTTAAGTCTTACCCATATAATCCTAACATCCTGGTCCCACCATGGGGACAGGACCTTTTACGTCAACACTGTTTCATTGAAAAGTTGACAAGTCCTTGTTTATCCTGCTGAGGAGGGACACATTACGATACTCTCCCTGTTTAAAGTAAATGACTAAACTGATCACAAAGTGTATAATATAAGACTTTCATTACTATATATCCCTACACAGCAGAATTGGAAGTGTTAATATTTCAGTGTTAAACTTTTCAGAGTTGATTTCAACTCCCAACGTGTTCTTTTCAAACATTGTTAATTAACTGACATCCAGTGTTGATGTTAATTCACTGAGTTGATTTTTATGAGTGTTGTCTCAACTCTAGAGAGGGTTAAATAAGCTCTGCCCACTGTTAAGAGTTAAACAACACATAACAGTGTTGTTAATTAACACCGTGCAGTGTTGAAAAAAGTATTCTGAAAAACCCTGCCCTCCACTTCATGCCAGAATTTTCTAAGCAAGAGATTCTGGGTAACTTAGTGGAAATGATGTGTTTGCATGTCTATTATAAATGTTCATGAGAGTAAAAATAAGTTGTTTTAGTTAGTTGTTTTGTTCAGGTTAGTCAATTGTTCATGTTTTAGTTTGTGTTATTGGTCATAAATCTACACCATGAGTGAGAGGTACTTCCTGGTATGTGAAGGGTTCTTGTGCCACTGTGCTAACTAATATATGGTGTTAATGCAACACTAAAAAGAGTTGATTTCAACTTTGAGCTAGACTGTGTGTGGTCCACCCATGGTTGCCCACCCAAGACCCATTTTCTCACATGTGAATGGTCACAAGGCAGCAAAGGAGGAACAAATGTGGGGAGCTGGCTCTTATTAGATGGGAGTTGGTTTTTCTGATTCACAACAATGCTTTTGAGCATGATCCATCATTACGGAGAAATAATTAACACTTACCATAATGTATAGTTTGAACCTTGCAGTATTAAAATAACACTTTGGTAGGGTTAGCCTTTAACACTACACACTAGTGTTAGGTAAATTCAACACTAATGTGTGTTACATTTCAACTATTTAAAGTGTCATTCCAACTCTGTCACAGTGTTAACTGTTTAACACTTTCAAAAGGGTTATTTTAACTCGATGCAGGGTGGACCAATATAGACACTTTCATAGTGTTGAATTTAACTCCCACCATGCACACTGACAGAGGCGGTGCCTGGCCCTGCCTCTGTCATTGTGCCTCAGGGCAGCTGTGGCTACAATGTAGCTTACCACCATCAGTGTGTGCATGTGGGTTGGATTCTGTATAGGGACTTGATAAGGTGCTGTATATGTTCAGACCATCTACCATTTTTACACAAAGTTGGACTGCAGACCCTGACATGACTGGTCATGGGTCAACACCAGTCCATTAGCAGCTGGTGTATCTGTGCTTCAGGTTTTCATGGAGACCAATCAGTTTATTGTCAGTAGGTGTTAGGGGGCCCCACTTTCTGGCCCCCCCTATTTTTTCCTCCTGAGTACTCAGGTTTTTCTTTTTTCAATTCCCCTACCTATTTAGGAATAGAGTCTCATCAAAATAAAAACAAACTTTTAAGGGTTAAAACATTAATAATTTATATTTTATTAGAAAAAAAATTAAATTAAATTAAAATGTAGCTCCCCTGAATAAGGACAACCAGTCTAAAACCAAAGTTATCAAATAAAGATAGAAGTTCTCAGGAGGTTGTATTAAAAGATATGTTTTTAATCAAATATTAATTAAATAATTTAAATAATCATATAACAAATATAAAATTAGGCAGCACAGTGGCACAGTTGGCAGATCAACATATTGCCTCTAAGAAAGAAGATTGCGATAAACTTTCTGGGTTGTGTTTACATGTTCTCCCTAAGTGGGTTTTCTCCAGGTACTCCAGTTTTCTCTCACAGACCAAAATCATATTTTCTAAAACTAATATGACATAAAAAATAAAATAACATAATAGTTTGGGATAACACTAAAGTAGATGTAGTTTGGAGTTGTGCTGGTTTTAGTCTTTATTTCCAGTTTTGTGTTTTTATAATTACAGTTTTTCTTCACAAAAATAAGCATCAACAAGCTAATAAAACTTTTAACACATAGAAAATGTGATGGTTTTATAATTTAGGAAGCTTCTTTCTTTTAAATGTCTTTAAAATATATAATTGACATTTTTAAATAAAATAACAGACATCACAGCAGTCATTTTTTTCCTGTCTCAAGAAGATCTGGAGGATCTCATGAGGGAAAAACAAGCCTGATAGATTTTGTAGGTAGAACTACAACCTAAAATAGCCTTTTAAAAATAAAAAATATACTTTCATTTAAATAAAGCCCACAATAATCCAATGGAGAGACTTTAAAACATGGTGATGTTAAAGATGATAAAGGTATTCACTTCTCTGCTGATGTTTCTGCAGCTGAATTTACCATTCATAACTCAAAATGTTAAAATCAGTTAGCCTGAAGTCATCAAGAAATTAAACAATATAGATGTGTTTTTTTTAGAAAAGCTATGAAAATAGATGCCATATCGATGACATTTTTTAGGCTGAATATTTGGTGAATCATTTTCAGAATTAGACCTGGGCTGTTCCAAAAACTGGTCCCACAAACTGGCTTCTCGAAACAAAATATTACTAATAAAAACAAATTTTATTCAGCCTGAAAGCCAATTTAGAACCATGTGATTACATCCCAGAAATGTCTCTTCTGGTAAATGTTTGATTCCCTTTTTACTGTAATTTAATTAATTTTCTACAGAGGATCAAAGTACAAAAACACTTCATCTCCACAGATCACAAGGTTTGTGTCACTATTTCTAAAAACACATGTCTTAGTTTCTGCACTCTTATTTCACAACATAAATACATTTTAAATAACTTTAGAATATTTCTTATCTTTGAGTGTAGCTCAGTAGTGTTTGTATAAAGAGTTTCTAACTGGATTCATTAACAGCAGTTGGTGACATAAAAAGAGCCTTAATGTTTGTAAATGATGCTTCAGTGAATTCAGCTGAAAACAGTGATTGACATTTATATAAATATTTTACATCAAGAATCAGGAGAAAGAATTATTAAAAGTTACTTTCAGAAAAACAAATATGATTATATGTAACATAGACATCTAGAAATCTTGATCCACATTTTTTTATTTAATTCAAAAAAGCTAAACATACACACAATAATAATAATAATAATAGTAATAATAATAATAATAGTAATATTAATAATAATAATATTATTAATAATAATAATATTATTAATAATAATAATAATATTAATAATAATAATAAAAAGAAAAGTTCTGCATGAAAAGTGTACAGTGTGAAGACATTTTTTTTAATCATGTCTGCCCTTATTAAAAAAAAATAAAAATTCAACCTCACTTGAAAAATCTCCAAATTCCAACAGAGAATAATACTATAAAAAGTCAGGAAGCAAAATTATTTACATTTTAATGAAGTTATTCAGGAAAATAAAGTTTGATTAATAGAACATGATTGTTAACAACACATACACAAGATAATTAACATAAAACAGTCTTAGCCACACTTCGTACCAGTAGGTGGCGGTAATACACACTATTTACCTAATTTCCCTCTGGGATAAATAAAGTATTTTTGAATTGAATTGAATTGAATTTGTTGTTTACCAACCGCGAATAAAACACAAAATAATAATGAGGAGGCGGCATGAAGCAGCAGATAGGGCAGCAAAAAGGGCAACAACAGGACAAATAAACTTCAAAATAAATATAAGTAAATCTGAGGCAAAAAGTTTGGGCAAACAAAAACTGAAGGAAAAGTGGCAGAAAGAATGGAATGAAGAAAACAAAGGAAGATGGTTTTATAAGATCCAAAGAAAAGTGGGAGAAATGAGAATAACTAGGAGAAACAGAAAGGAAGAGGGATTATCATCTAGATTGAGATTGGGACACACTGGACTTAACAGTACACTCTTTATAATAAAAAAACAAACATGAAAATGGAAACTGTCAGTATTGTGGGATGACAGAAACAATAGAACATGTAATATTAATATGTAAAAGATATGAGAGAGAAGAAACATGATGGAGGAATTCAGACGGATTAAAGAAACATTCAATATAATAAATTTATTACAGAAAGATTCAGGAAGCAAAAGTATAAACATTTTAATTAGATTTTTCAAGAAAACTAAGTTAATTAATAGAATCTGATTATATATATATATATATTTATTAGGTAGGCTATGGGAAATAATTTAATAAATACAAGTAAAAAAAAGTCAGAAAATATTTAAAGTAAAGAGCATTTTGATCCACACTCCATTCTAGTAGGTGGCGGTAATGCACATCAGAAGAAGGAGGAAGAGGCGAAACAGGAGGAACACATTACCATCAGCAGAATGTTCCAGTCGAACCTGTTTAAACGCTGAACTGCAACTTCCGGCAGTCCTTAGCTGTAAAGTGAAATCTCTGTTTTTGTTCCTAAAATGTTGAGTCTTTTTTTGAGTTTTTTTAAAGATTAACTTTAGGGTTTGAATCGTTCAGGTGAGCAGTAAGGTACCGCTCTAACTGGACCGAACCTTGACCCGGAACATTCTGCTTGTTAATCTAATTTTAACCGCTAGCAGAGCAGCTAACCGGGTATCGGTCAGCGGGGATCCGGAACCTTCGTCCGTGTGGAAGAAATCAATCTTTTCATGGGATCACTGGGCTCTTTGTGGACATTTTAATGGGAGGCGGGTTCTTTTGGAGGACTGGACTCTGGGGGTGTGAGTTAAGAAGAACCGGGCGGCCCGGTGTTGGGCTCATATGGAGTCTCTGTCCGGCTACGTCTACAAGGCAGCCAGCGAGGGTCGGGTCCTGACGCTGGCTGCTCTGCTGCTGAACCACTCCGAACCCGAGACCAGGTACCTTCTGAGCTACGTGACCCAGGTCTCCGGACAAAGGTCCACACCCCTCATCATCGCAGCCCGGAACGGACATGAGAAGGTGGTCCGGTTGCTTCTGGACCACTACAAGGTTGACACGGAACAGACCGGCACGGTCCGGTTCGACGGGTAAGACCTGCTCATGTTTGTCCGAAACTCAGTGGAGTCAGAGAAATTGTTCTAATTGGTCCATGTGTAACTGACAGAACTTTACCAGAACTCTCAGATGATGCCAAGACCAGCTGTCTGGGTTTAAGACGGTCCAAAACGAACCGGTGTCAGTGTTCTGTATCTGTCAGATAAAACATTAATCACTTTTATACAGATTGTCTTCAGACATTCAGCAAATGTTTTTAAGGAATCTTCAGAGATTCAGGAGCTAAACTAATAATTACAAATAAACAGAACATTTTATTTATATTATTATTATTTACCAATTAAACCTGTGGCACAGGTGGTGGTTAGAACCGTCACCACACAGTGAGAAGACCGCAGGTTTGTCTGTGTGGACTTCACATGTTCTCCATAGAGCTTTGTCCCACAGAACACCAAACAGGTTTCTGTGATTGATTGAGACCTGTTCAGGTGTCTCTGTGATGGACACAGGCCTGTTCAGGTGTCTTCGTGATGGACACAGGCCTGTTCAGGTGTCTCTGTGATGGACACAGGCCTGTTCAGGTGTCTTCGTGATGGACACAGGCCTGTTCAGGTGTCTCTGTGATGGACACAGGCCTGTTCAGGTGTCTATGTGATGGACACAGGCCTGTTCAGGTGTCTTTGTGATGGACACAGGCCTGTTCAGGTGTCTATGTGATGGACACAGGCCTGTTCAGGTGTCTCTGTGATGGACACAGACCTGTTCAGGTGTCTTCGTGATGGACACAGACCTGTCCAGGTGTCTCTGGTCCATCAGAGAGTTTAGGGTTAGTCCTGCCAGATGGAAAAATCCTAAACTCAGATGTTAGAACCAAGATTTACTGAAGAAGTGGTTTAATATCAACAAATATGTTGTTGCTGCAGTTCAGATAAATCATTGTGTTTATACCTAAACAACATCTGTAAACAACAATAACTCATGGGTCCTCACTTTGTGCTCCATTAAATATATGAAACTGAGAAAACAGTGCTTGAATTAATCTTGATTAGCTTGAATGGTTTGTTACATTCAAACAGCTAAGTGAATATCCCCCCACCCCAAACACACGCACATACACACATGCATGTTTGTTCTTAAACCCCGTGGGGACCTTCCATTGACTTACATTCATTTTTTAAGACTTAATAACCTAACCCTGACCATATACCCTAATATTAACCTCACGGGTACTTACCTGACCCTAAAACTAACCCAAACCATGGTCCTAAACCTAATCCCACACTCGTAATTTGCATTTGAATCGTGGGGACCAATGCCAGGTCCCCACGATTCACTTCGTTCTGTTTTTTTGGGTAAAATTGTCCACACGACGTTGTAGGAATAACCCGTACACACACACACACACACACACACTTCTGGTTTAAAAAGTCTTATGGACTGAGCCGAGGGCAAAGGTTCAGCTGTTTTAGGGCTGGACGGTATGACCTCAAATTCATATCACGGTATAAATTGAATCTATCATGGTAACAGTATATATCATGGTATAAAATTTTCATAAAAAGTAAAGATAATGTAATTTTTAGAGAATTAATTTTTTTGCAGAAAACCCATCATTCTTGCTTTAATATCTGCCTGTCAATGAGCTTCTGCCTGCTGAACTTATCTGCTGCGCACTCATATCATCAGAGCAGAAGCCGACTTTACATCAGCAAGATGGATTTATAACTGAACGAACGTCCATGTCTTTTTTATCATCTCTGTGAGTAACAATACATAAAAAACAAGTTTTCTCCAACAACTTGGGTGTAAAAAAACTACGGTTGTTAAAGCTTCGATCTGCGCGACGTGCAGCGGGAGAGGAGGGGATGATCCCGATGTAACTTTTCTACAGCGGGAGGGGGAAATTTTGAGGATTTATTCTCTCTATACGGGTTTTAAAACGCTATAATTCTTCATTTTATTTCAAACTCCTGCTCAGTTGTCTCTGCTCAACAGGGCTGCAGGTGCGATGACGTAACTGACGGTGTGAAGGTAGAGGGTAAATTTCTACCGTAGGCCAACTTCATACCGTTTCTACTGCATATACCGTGCAGCCCTAAGCTGTTTATAACCAGGTCTTTATTACAGACATTGATTAAAGGGTTAATCTGGAATGTTTTCAGGTGATGTCGTCAAACAGGAAGTGTGTCATGTTTCAGGTTGAACAGAAACTTGGCCTGAATCAGCGATGTTTATTGTCCTTTTAAAGTCTGAAGTGGTGAGTTATTGTTGTGTACACTGCTTCAGATGGTGAAGACGTTATCACCCTGTTATCACACATTCTCATCAGGAGGAAGATGCCCAGATATTTTTGGAAGAATGTTGGTGTCTGATTGCTCAGATTAGAGCAGAGTGTAAACTATGAGCAGCATCTGTTTGATGTGGTTGCTGCTGAGAGTCCTAGGGCTGCACGATATTAGGAAAACCTGCGATGTGCGATAACAGTGCTTAATAATGCGATGACGATATGACTTGCGA
>JARVGW010000086.1:20919828-20930182 GCA_031762495.1 Anablepsoides rubrolineatus | reverse complement strand
ATCCAAACCTCAGGACCACAGGTGAGGGTTGAAACGTACACAGACCAGTAATTCCAGATTTTTTCTGTCCAACTCAACTCTTCCTTCACAGACCGGAGCAACGTCCTCATTACTCAAGACAAGTTCCTGATCTGTTCATTCATCTATTGCTCCATCCGATCACTCAGGAACAAGACACCCAGGACACTCAAACTCATCCACCTGAAGCAAAGACTCCCCCCCAAACTGAAGGGGGTATTCCACCTGTTTCCATCCTAACCATGACCCGATCCAACCAAATCATCTATATTACCAAGCATAACAAACCTGCCTATAATTATCTAGATACATATTCAAACTGTGTGTATCTGTGTGTGCCTGAGGGTTGGTGGAGTTCAGTTTGGAGCAGCTCACCGCTCTGGCAGCCAGCGTGACGACGATCCCGGTGAGGAAGGTGAGGTAGTATCCTGGATAGGCTCCGTGCCACATGGCTGACAGGATGAAAGTGGCTGCTGTGGGGTGGTAGGGACATCGCTCATAACACACCCTGTACACCAAAGGTTAAAGGTCAAACATGTTTCATACGGGGAAAAAAAGACACATGGGTGAGATGTGAACAGGATGGGATCTCCAGACAGACCTTTTGAGCCAGTGGACCGTCTGGATGTTCCAGTTGTCCAGGAAAACTTTAAAACTGGTGGCAAACTGGAAAAGACAGTTTCGAATCAGACCTGCTGTGGTTCTGAAGCTTTTACTGTTAAATAAACTCTTGTGAGTCCTGACCTCGATGTTCAGGATCCTCAGGTTGGAGATGAGGTCCCAGCGAGGACAATCGTTACTGTCATAGCCGTTAAAACCAAAACCTGCGGCATTGTTGATGGCATCAGCTGTTGGGTGAAACAAGAGGTTAGACTTGTAAAAACACACTGTGTAGTTGAATAAAACAAAAAATAAAGATGAACGCAGAACCTACCAAGTGTCCACACGAAATAATACTTGGGTCTGGTGGTCACCATGGACAGGTACAGGTAAACCACCTGAGCGTAGAACGGCGTGTTGGCGATGAAGTCATCGTCGACGTTTCGTTCCACGGGGAAAACTTTACACACGGACAGGAAGACCAGGAGGCAAAAGAAGGAGGTGGCCACTTTACGGACAACCTCCAGCTGAGAGGAAACACAGTTTCTCTGCTTTAGTTTCTCACTTGATCAGAAAGGACCTATATAAATATCGCCTCCTGCTGGTTGGTCTTATATAAACAATCTGGACTCTGTGAAGTAATGAGACTTTAGAACGTTACCATGCACCAGAGCAGTAGTGTGACCTACGTTTGGCGAGGGCTCGCCCTGACTCAGCTTGCCCTTGGGCTTCCTGTGGGCCTCCTGGTCTCTGTGGTGACAGGGGTCTCCCTGGATGAAGGCGATGTAGTCGTTGTAGGAGCATGTAGGACCGGCCAGGATCCCCATGAAGTTGCAGTTGTAGCTGAAATACTCCAGAAGGCTTGGCATCCGCCTGAACACACACCAACACCCAGATCAGTTCCACCATCAGATTCTGATAAAAAAAAAACCTGCTTCAAAGGCAAGAAAACAAACCGTATGGCTAAAATCTTCTGTCCTGCTGTCAGGTGCTCCTCTTTCCGAGCCATCCCTGTCAGAAACACAGAAACACCAAAGGTAAACTGCGGTCCTGAGCGTCAGATCTCCTGCAGCTGAAAGACTCACCGTCATGGATCTCAAATGCCAGACTGGTGATTTTCTGAGTGATGACCATCATGGGGCTGTGGAAGCAGCAACACCCGTGAGTTAGACCTCAATGACTGTAATTAAACATCAGCTGAATGTAATTCACAGAAATCAAGTGCTGAGGAGGAATGTTCACCCTGTGAAGTCAGCAGAATACATCCCGTAGTCGAAGACGTAGACCCGAGTGATCTGACACAGACTCAGGTAACTGAGGGCCACGACCAGACAGTACCTGCAGGAAGCAGGAAGTCATTAACTCACAGACATATCTCCTTGATTTTATTTCTGTTTGTAGATTTCTAATGTTTGATCTGTGGATTAGGAGGAGCCATGAAACCAACATGCTACAAAGTGGAGACAAAAGAAGAAAATCCAGGAGTCAGGCCACCCTTAGCAGCAACAACTACAACCAAGTGTTTGCGATAACTTGCAATGAATCTGCAGCATTGTGGAGGAATTTTAGCCCACTCATCTTTGCAGAATTGTTGTAATTCAGCCACATTGGAGGGTTTTCAAGCATGAATGACCTTTTTAAGGTTATGCCACAGCTTCTCAATAGGATTCAGGTCAGGACTTTGACTAGGCCACTCCAAAGTCTTCATTTTGTTTTTCTTCAGCTGTTCAGAGGTGGACTTGCTGGTGTGTTTTGGATCATTGTCCTGCTGCAGAACCCAAGTTCCTCTCAGCTTGAGGTCACGAATAGATGGTCAGACATTGTCCTTCAGGATCTTTTGATAGACAGCAAAGTTCATAGTTCCATTTATCACAGCAAGTCTTCCAGGTCCTGATGCAGCAAAACAGCTCCAGAACATCACACTACCACCACCATGTTTTACTGTTGGTATGTTATTTTTCTGGAATGCAGTGTTTCTTATCAGATGTAATGGGACACACTTCTTCCAAAGTATTCAACCTTTGTCTCATTGGTCCACAGAATGTTTTCCCAAAAGTCTTGGGGATCATCAAGATCTGTTCTGGCAAAATTGAGACGAGCTTTAATGTTCTTTTTGCTCAGCAGGTGTTTTGTCCAGGAACTCTGGCATGCAGCCCATTTCTGCCCAGTCTCTTTCTGATGGTGGAGGCATGAACACTGACCTTAACTGAGCCAAGTGAGGCCTGCAGTTCTTTGGATGTTGTTCTGGGGTCTTGAGACCTCTTGTGATGGCCGACCACTCCTGGGAAGGTTCACCACTGTTCCATGTTTTCCCCATTTGTGAATAATGGCTCTCACTGGGGTTCACTGGATTCCCAAAGCTTTGGAAATGGCTTTTTAACCCTGATAGATCTCAATTACCTTCTTTCTCAATTGTTCCTGAATTTCTTTGGATCTTGGCATGATGTGTAGCTTTTAAGGATCTTTTGGTGGACTTCACTTTGCCAGGCAGGTCCTATTTAAGTGACGTCTTGATTGAGAACAGGTGTGGCAATAATCAGGCCTGGATGTGGCTAGAGACAGTGTACTCAGGTGTGAGAAACCACAGTTAAGTTGTGTTTTAACAAGGGGGCAATATTTTTTTCACACAGGGCCATGTAGGTTTGGATTTTTTTCCATTAATAATAAACACCTTCATTTAAAAATAGCATTTGGTGTGTTGTCTTTGACAATTGGTTTGATGTTCTGAAACATTTAAGTGTAACAAACATGCAAAAAATCAGGAAATCAGGAAGGGGGCAAACACGTTTTCACACCATTGTATTTCTTACTTTAAACTCAGAAATCTGACATTTTCCTCAATCAGAGAAAAAAAAAAGTTAGAATTATTATAATTTATTTCAGTGGTCCTAATCCTCTGTCGTACAGCTCTGTATGATTATAAGTAGAAATTGTCTAGTTTGGTTTTTCTGTCTCCTCTCAGTCTGGTAAGATTACTTTCTTTGTACCATTTTGCCAAAGTTTCTGTCAAACTTTTAAAGCATCTTTTGTATATTTATGTGTTTTTTTTTACATTAGCTGACTGCAGAACTAGATTAAAACCAAATATTTTCTGATATTAAAATGCAACATCTTAGAAATAGTTTTTCTCTGATGACATCATCTCTCTATGCAGAGATGTTGCAGACAGATGTGTGTGTTTTCTGTCTGAACGTTCTCTGTTCATCTTTTTATCAGGTTATTGTAATAAATCTGAAGCCTGTCAGGAGGACGTGAAGACAACAGGACGTCCTCACTTGTGCATGTGTTCCACTCCGGTCAAGATCATGATCCCGTAGGTGAGTCCGCTCTGCAGCAGAAAGTGAAGCGCGTACCTGCAGGAGGAGGAAACGGTCCCATCAGGAACACAACAAACTTACGGTTTCTCTAAGCAGCTGTGAGAATTCTAACAAAGGAAACTTTAAAAGCTACTTTATGGTTTCTGATCAGAACCAAAGAGAAGAAACATTTTGTTTGTTTGTCTGACAGGATGAGGTTCTCACCATCCAAAGCAGAACGTGGCGAAGTAGAGACCCAGGACCGTGGCCACCACGTGTCTGATGATGGGGCTGGTCTTACTGGGATGGAGAAAGAGACGGAACCAGAAGGCCGAGATCAGAGCACAGAGCTGACACACCACAAAGTTCACCTGCAGAGGGGACAGAGACAGTTTGTCTCAGGGACAGGAGGAAGTCAGGAGGATGAGGGTCAAACTGGTTTACAGGGTGGTCCACAACAGGAAATCATATTTAACCCAAACAAACATCTGAAGTTTGAACTTATTAAACCTGGTCCAGCTGTTGATGATGATGATGAGGAGGCTCTTCATCAGTGCTGCAATCAGGTGCATCCGATCTGTCTGTAATGTGAAGCCACGTGTCGACGTGTGAATAATGGAAGGTGTGTAAACTGAGTGATTACTCAGCCGTCCACCTGATGGAGGCTGAAACTACGGCCCAGATAAAAGTCTGGATCAAAAGTCTGGATTAAAAGTCTGGATTAAAAGTCTGGATGTAAGTCTGGATTAAAAGTCAGCTTCAAGAGTTTTAATTTTCCACATAGAAAATCCAAACTGACTGAAATGACCCAGAACAACTCTGCAGCTTCCCAATGTCTAAATGCTAAAACCAAAAAGTTGTAATGCTTCTATCTGCTGAGTCAGCATTCAGATTATACACACTCCCCATGCAGGTGGTGAGCAATATCTGTTCACCCATGGAACTAAAATGAGCAGAACACAAGCTAAAATCTAAAACTGAAGATAAAACAGTAGCTAAAATTAGCAAATCAAATGCTAAGGATACAATTAGTCAAACAAATTGTAACATCAGCAAAACGATATCTAAAATTAGCAAAACTGATAATAAACTTGTAGCTTCTGCTATATACCAGAAAAACAAATGCTAAAATTAGCAAAACAAACGCTAAAGCTGGCAAAACATTTGCAAAACATATTAAGATAAGAAAAATGGTAGCTAAATGTAGCAGAAAATGCTAATGGTAGCAAAACAAATGCTAAAATTAGCAAAAGCTACAAGTAGCAAACAAGTGCTAAAGCTAAATTCAGCAAAAACAAATGCTAATGTTAAAAAAATCAGCAAAACAGCTAAATTTTGTGAAACTTCAGCTACAAGTATCAGAGCAAATACTAAAGCTAAAACTAGTAAAACAACAGTTAGGATTTGCAAATCCTGTGCTCAAATCTGCTTTTGCTAAAATCAGCAAAACAGCAGTTAAAAATTGTAAAACCTACAAGTGACAAAGAAATGCTAAAGCTAAATTTAGAATAACAGCAACTAATATTTATTAAACAATTGCTACAAGTAGCAAAACAAATGCTTTTGCTAAAATCAGCAAAACAGCAGCTAAAATCTGTAAAAAATGCTAAAGCTAAAATCAAATGTTGTGCATGTGATGGACTTATATATTGGAATATTTGAGCTCAAACACAATAATTATGACAGTGAGCTGAATAACAGCTGAACTTTTAATGTCAGCAGAAGAAAAAAGAACCAGAACAAGAGACAAACTGAGCTGAAAGAGGGACAGAAAATAAAAGAAAACAGGAGACATGAAGACAAAATGAAGCATCTGAGGGTAAACAGAGACAATGTACAGAGAGACAAAAGGACACATAAAGAGACAAAAGAAGACATAGGGTCAAAGAGGAAGAGGGGAAGAATATAAAAACAAAAATGGACACATGTGGACACATAAACAAACAGAAGGACACAGATGGGACATGTTGACGAGGATTCAAAGAACAAAAAGTATTTAACGATTTCAAAAAATGTAGATAAATAATGTAAATAAAGTTAAATACTGTAGAAAGTTATATAGGCAGAGCTAAAATGTCCCCAGAGAGACAAACATTGGATGCAGGAATGTCTGAAGAACTGTAAACAACATTTGTTTATATTTGTGTATAAATAAACAAACACTGTTTCTGGTTATTTGTTTGTTTGTGGATCTGATTAATGTTGATCAAATGTTTTCATCCTGCTGATCATCTTCCTCCTCCTCTTCCTAATAGATGAGGCCATCATCATCATCATCATGACCACAGGATGTTTGGGTCTCTGTTCGGATCCTAAAACCTGCTTCAGACCCACACATCTTCCTGTTTCTCCCTACAAACCCGCACAGATCGTGTTTAGACCCGGCCCCATGCACGTCCCGCAGCTGGACCGGATCCGAGGCCTGGGTCCATGTAGGACAGCCTGGCTCACCCGCCCTCTTCCTTTTTCTGCATCTTTTGTTGCGAAACGCGCCGCGGACCCCGAGAGGTCCGCTCCGGAGCTCCGAGGCTCGGGCCCCGCGGGCCGATGTGGACCGGAGACGGGCCCCGGTCCGGGTACTACCTGGTCCAGCGGCAGATTGGTCATCTCGCTGACCGGCTGCAGTAGGCTGGAGCCGGTGCAGGCCGTGGACGGTGCGCGATCGTCGGCCATGGCTCCGCGGAGAGCAGCGCGGGGATCCGGATGGAGCGGCTGAGAGGCGGCGGAGGCTCCGGGATCTACCGGGGGTCTGAATGTCTGCCCAGTTCTTCCTGTTCCTCCTCCTCCTCCTCCTCCTCACCCAGTCTGTCTGCCTCCCCCTCCTCCTCCCTCCCTCCTAATACTTCACTTTCTCCTCTCCATCATAAGCTGTTTTCCTCTTCTCCCACCAAAATAAACACATTAGAATAATTTAATTTAAGAATAATTTAATTTAATTCACTCTAATATTCTGCAATTAATCTGCAAAAATAAACAGAATACAGGATTTCATCTTATTCACAAGCAACAGAATGAGCCCTGCAAAAATGTTGAATTACAACAGAAACACAATTTAAAAGTGTTTCCAGGAGCTATAAAGCTCTAACCTCACTGATTGGTTTATTTATCAACTGTGTAAATAAAGAACAGTTTAGAAGTAAAGATGAGATAGTCACCAGTCTGTAGACTAATTTCTGATCTTCAGTCCTCAATGGAATGCTTCCTCTTTTTCTTTCTTCCTTTATGTTCAGTGAAACAGGACGTTTTGATTTTCTGCTGATGATCAGATCAGGTGATCAAACATCACAATCTGGATTCTGGACCACTCTCCTCTAGACATCCTCTAAAATAGAATAAACATGATACTTTAATCAAGCTGGAGCTTATTGCGTAATGTGAATATGTTGTTTCATTTCAAGGTATTTTATATAAATTACTTTAACAAACATCTGAAAGGCAGCTGACAAAGTTAAAAAGTATAGGTTTCTGTTCAAACCAAAGATTTATCCGCTAGGTGGCGCTGTGGCGCTAAGACGTTAAACCGAACCAATCATTCAGCAGCAGCAGCAAACGCGAAACTTCCGGTTTGTTTTCGGATTGTTTTGTTTTTGGTACCCTGACCGCAGCTGTCAGCATCTGATGAACAGGTGATCATGTCGGCTGCTGAGGACGACACGGAGCTGAGGGACCTGCTGATCCAGAACCTGGAGAACAGCGGAGTCCTGAACAAGCTGAAGGTAGGAGAACGAGGTTAGCGCTAGCCGGTTAGCTTCGCGATGCTAACTATCAAAACAGAGCGCTAGCTTAGCCGGTTAGCATCGTAGCTTAGCTGGCTCACAGTTTGATGATTTGTGACAGGTTTAGTTTTGTAATGGGCCAGGTTGATTAGTTAGTTCCTGATTACTGCTGGTTAGTTAGTGAAGGGTTGTTGTGTCACAAGTTGACTTCAGTTCTAACAACTCCACTGTCTTTTAGCTTGTTGATGCTACTTTTTGTTTTTAGCCTGTGTCAGGCGATTTTTAAAATTCCAAATCAAGTACAACAAAACAAAATTATTCCTTAAAGTCTAATTTCTCGCAGCACAAATAAACATGTTGTTTTTAGAAGTTCATAATAAAATCTTATAATATAAAACTTCCTGTGGCCGACCTGGCAAACATTTTGAAAAATGACTTTTTGTTTTTGTTCTGTTGATCAGTTGAAGTTTTTATTTCCTAAGCAGCACAAAGAATAAAACCATTATCTGTGTTTGAATGAATAAATATCTCTAGTATTTTTTGTTTTTCTTGCAGGCAGAGATGAGGGCAGCTGTGTTTCTGGCCATGGAGGACCAGGACAGACTGGAGGTGAAGATTCATCCTGAATTTATTCATACTTTGCATTATTTCTTATTGATGTTTGTCCTTTTTGTTCTCAGAACAAAACTCCACTCGTCAATGAAAAGCTGAAGAAATGTCTGAACACTAACGATGGTCAGTTTTTTTTTTTGTTTTGTTTTGTTTTTTTGTTTACAGGTTTTCCTCCTCTGAACATTAAATTAATGTCTCTGCTCATCTATAATTTTATCACTTCCTTCTGAAGGTTTCTGGAGTTTAACTAATTTAACAAATAAAATGTAAAGAAGTGAGTTGTGGCACAGTTCAGTTTCTGCATGTTGTTGTAGTTTATGTCTCTGACCAGAGGGAGGTGCTGCTGCACCATCACACTGCTCAGACTTTTGACTGACAGTTCCTCTGCTGTGCAGGAGAGACCAGAGATGTTTGAATCAACTTCAGAATATCAGAAACAATAAAAACATCAACTCAAAGTGTTGAATCTTTCATGTTCTTTTTGTCTGGTTCTGATCCGTGTTTCTGTCTGTGCAGGTCTCCTAGTGGCCAGTCTGATCGTAGACTTCCTGCAGGTCTTTAACCTGGACTTCAGCCTCGCCGTGTTCCAACCAGAGATCAACTTGGTGAGCAGCTGAGAACAAAACGACCTGATTAAATTCTTCCACAGTCTGGTGACTGCTTCCCTTCGGGGCTTCAATTTCACTGCAGACAAATAAAAAGAGCCGTTCAGGAGGAGCTCCTTTATTGTTATTTCTGAGTAAAACCTACTGAATCCTTCTTAGTTTGTGTTTCCTGTCTGATTTCTGCCACTTTCTGTTTGTATAAACTCCATGTTTGACTCTGTCAAAATCAAAACTGCTGATAAAATTATTTATTTTTAATCAGCTGAGCGGTCTGGACAGCCGGGACCAGGTCTGCAGAGAACTGGGTCTGCCTAACTCAGAGCTGAATAAAAACACCCCGCTGCTGCTGGAGCTGGTCCGAAGAGGACGACACAGAGACAAACCTGATGTCCCCTCAGAGGTGAGACAGTTCTGCTGAGTTCTCCAGCCTGTCCGGTCCAGTGGGGGGCGACACTGATCAGTTTCCTGTGTTTGTTTCAGCAGGGGGGCAGAACTGGAAACATCTTGAAGGTCAGGAAGTGGTCCGTTTCTGAAAAAAAACACTGAAATATTTGACTGTTGGGTCCTGAATTAAACCAGCGTCTCTCTGGAGACAAAGAACTGTCCACCTCTGTGTCCTAATCTAACCTGGAGTATTTAATGTTTGTAACTCAGTAGAAACGAATCTTTCTGAACCGTTTGTCTGAATTTTCTGTCTGTTTTCAGGTCGGTCAGGACTCTGAGCCGAGTCGATCTCAGAACCAGGTTCCCGAAGACAAAGCGGGCTCTCCTCCTGTCAGTAAGGTCCGTTCAGGTTCCATTAAACAGACGTTTCTAAAGAGACTTTGTAATGGTGACAGAAACAGTTAGGTTCTGACCAAAGCAAGCGTCAGAACAGAACCTCTGTGTTTCTGAGGGCGGAGCAGGGTCTGACGGCTGCTCTTCCTGTCGTGCTCAGATCCCCAGGTACAAAGGCCCGAGGACTCAGACAGGTCTGAAGGTAACCAGGAGCTTCACGCCGTAACGCTTCCTGTCACAATAAAAGCCCCTCAGTTCACTAACTCTGATCTGATCTGAGCTCAGACGTGTTCCTCACCTCATCGTGTCATTTTTATAGTTTATAGAACAGAATGATTAAAACTTCTGCATGAAACCAGCTCTAATTCACAGTCACAACCTGCCGTAAACTCTTTCCTGTCACAAAATGATTTGAGCCGTGGAACAAACTGGGTCAGGGTCTACGGTGGCTCTGAAAGGACAAATGGGGGGGTGGGGGGGAGTAAATCCAAAATAATCCAAGTTTTCTCACAAACGTGACTCAGTTTGTTCCACAGCTTCTGCTTTTAGTCCCAGAGTATGAAGATAAATTAGTCTTATATGTATTTGAGAGAGAGAGAGTAGAATAGAAATAGCCTTTATTGTCCTGCAAGGGGAAATTCAGGTGCCACAGCCATAGATATATATATAAATACTAGATATGTCATACCCGCTGTTGGCCAATGGAGACCGGCGTCCTCACACGGCGGCC
>JARVGW010000086.1:20822690-20843383 GCA_031762495.1 Anablepsoides rubrolineatus | reverse complement strand
CCGCTGATTGGTCACTGTGTTAGTGGTGGGCGGAGCCTTCGGTTGAACTCGACATGGTGCTGAAACACGGTTTGGATCGAGCTGCTTTATTAGTGATTAAATCAGGTTTTTTAACACAAATTAAACCAGATTTTAAAAAATCTGAGAGAAATGAGCAGAAAAATGTCTAAATAAATCCATCAAGTTCAGTCTGCAGATGGAAGGAGGTGGTCTGGACCTGGTTCTGATCTTGTTGGCAGTTTAACAGAATCCAAAAACAGTTAATCCTGGAGTTAACACTTTGTTCTTTCCTTTTACCAGAAGGATCCTGTAGGACCCAGGACCCTCCCCGCACCGCTTTTAACGTAAAAAAATAAAACCTTACATTTGTTCAGCTTATTTTTCTGTTTGCTTTAAGAGTTCTGCCCAGAAGAACCTCCTCTGCTCTGTCAGAACCAAACCTTGTGTGTGTGTGTGACCAGTCCACAATAAACGGATCAGAAACCAGTTCTAACCCGGTTCAGAACCACACTGGTCTCAGAGTCCTGATCCACAGTCCAGCTCAGATCCAAACCAGTTTTCAGCCACATGGTTACAAAAGAAACCCGTTCAGAACATTTCTAACCCCAGAACCAGACGTTCCCTAAAGTTCTGAGTCTGAACTTTTTGAAAAAAAGAAACAAGTTAAAACTAAAGATTTGATTAAAACAAAGTTCTAAAGTTCAGCCAGTAAACAAACCAACCGGGTTCTGGACACAGAACCTTCAGAACGTCTGTGTGGAGGAACAGGCCACGCCTACACTACTTTTACATTTTTATGGCATATTTTATATAGTTTTGTTTTTGGGTTTTTTTGTCCTTGATTTCAACAAAAACACTGTAAAGATGAGGTTCTGCAGGAAAATGCCCTGAAGATGTTCTGATGTTGGAGGAAGATTCTCCTAAAACTTGAGTGTTGTTTTTTTTCTTTGATGCATCGAGTTTCATTTCAGGACAAGATTGTTTTAAACAAGACAAAACATTTGATCCGTTAGTTTTTGCATTTAAAGCACGAAAGTTTTTATTTAAAGATGTTTTTCAAAGATGTTTTACAACAAATCAAATCACAACAAACAAACCAAAAAAAACGTTACAAATAAAAGTTGAAGGTACAAAATCAACAATTGGAAGAAATATTAAAAAGCTGTTCAGAAATGAGCCGAATGTTTCCTAAAAGCTTTGACTTCGACTTCTACTGCAGGTAAATGAAATCAACTGAGCTGGGATGCTTCTGTTTGCTGCTTTTTAACTTTCCTGTTTCTTTTTTTAAGTGATTTGTAGTTTTTCTGTGGTTTCAGCGAAACATCTCAAGACCTTCAAAATAAAACCACTTTCACACAAACTGGACTTTAAAATCAAACTCGGTGTGCTGTTTTTCCTGCAGAAACCTTTAAAACTGATTTAGAACTAAAAATCCTCAAACTATAAAAACCACTGGTCCGGCTGCCCCCTGACGGATCAGCACACACCAGAACCAGAACCTGCTTGTTGAGTCCAGCCAGCTCAGAAGCTAAAAGCTGTTTGTGTTTCAGATCATGAGGAGGTTTTTGTTTGTTCGGCCTTTTTAACCCAATAAACCAAGTGATCTTCTGTTTGTGACACAAGTCTCCAGTGTTTGTTGTGGCTCGTCTGAACGCTGAGTCAGCACATTGCTTATTTACATTTTCTACAACATTGTTGCAGCTTAATATCTACTGTTTTAGCTGTTATTAGATCCAAACCTTCGGCTCATTCAGGAGACGGCTGCTGGCAACGTTTGGTTTTTATTTCAAAATATTTCACTTTGTTTACCCTTACATTTTATATAACAGAAATATTAGCATTGCTTCTTTTAGCTAGCCCTTTGCTACTTATTTTAGCTAGGCTTTAAAGCTATTATCAGGTGTTCTGCTTATTTTAGTTGATATTTAACATTCTCTTTCTTTATAAACAGTTTTAGGTACTTCAGGAGTCTTTAATTGTACTTCTTTTTTCTTTTTTTTTTGTAAAATTAGATGTTTTCTTTATTTTTTCCCTTCCTAGACAGTCTGCAGGTTTATTTCTCCAGATTAATCAGGCTTTTTATTTTTATTTTTTTAGAAGAACTTTCAGCGTTTAACAAAAACTGAACCATTTTAAAGCAGCTCGTTTTTAGTTAATTGATTTTTACAAACATTAAAATGTAGAAATCTCAGCCTGCATTTCTCAGAATGTCCACAGGAGGGAGCTCAACTTTTAATCACAGATATATAACAACTGTTTCCTCTGATCCACTGCAGTTTATGAGAGAAATGTTGATTATTTTTTTTAACAGGTTAAATTAAAAACCATCAGGAAGGTGTTTATGTGGGTTAACTCTATAAATTATTCATCCTTTTATTTAGAAGCTGATCAGATTATTTCAGCTGCAGACTGAAGGCTCTAAAATAATCCAGACTGACCTGTTTCCAGGCGAGGAGCTCATGGCACGATGGATCAGTGGTTAGCACTGTCGCCTCACAGCAAGAAGGTCCTGGGTTTGATCTCCGGGTTGGACCTGGGGCCTTTCTGTGTGGAGTTTGATTAAATAACGGTAAAATAAAAAAAATGTCAACAAACATTCACCTGAAGGTCCAGAGAAACTTTAATCCAGGATCTGAGCGATGATCCGAATTGATGAGATTAAATCTGAGAACTCGTCAGGCTGATGGGTCCAGCTCCTGATCAGGACCCGGTTCAACATCAACCCGAGCAAACATGAAGAACTTCCCGTCATCAGTCAGATTAAAGCCTGGCCTGGGATTAGCAGCTGGATTATTATCTGATCGCAGGAGGTTGTTCCAAAAACTGAAGTCAGGATTTTCACAATTTATTTATTTTTTTTAAATCATCAATGATAAAAAACGAATAAAATCTTCCTGTTTGAACTAAACATCTTTATTGTGATTCATGAGATATTTTGCTAACAGGCAGCTTTTCTTATTGCAGTGAGTGAAGGCGTGTCTGGAGACCAGAGGGTCCGATTGAGACTGATGTGGGTCAGACTCTACAGAACTGAACATAAACTCCCAGTTTCATAGGGTTTCAGAGAAATGAAGCAAACAGGATTTACAGATAATTAAACCAAAGCAAACCAGGCTTTTCCTTCCTGCCATCAGAAGACAGGAAATGTTTGTGTTTATGAGTCCTGATGAGATGAAGGTTTCAGACCATCTGAGAGGATCCATGAAGACCAGCAGCTGTCTGCTCACACAGATAGGAAGTTAAATAGTCTTAAGAAATAAAATCCACTGGAACAAAACTGATACTTTAATAAAATGTGTTTGAGGCCTAAACAACAAAACAAAAAAAGCTAAGAAGACATGTTATTTATAAAAATCAGCTTTGATTTTCAAAATAAATGTTAAAAAAAACATTACTGTCAAGAAAATAAATCCAGTTGCCTCAAACAAAAGATGAAAATCTTTACAAAGTAAAATAATTTAGTTTAAAGGCTGACAGTTTCTAGTAAGTTTAACACTTTAAATAAAAACAATCCAAAAAATATAATTTGATATGACATGTTCTATAAAAAACTATTATATTCAACAGAACATCAGCCTGTTAGTTTTATGACTAATTCATATTTTTCCAGCCCTTATTTATTTACAGTTTGTTTACATGCAGAAAGTCTACTTTAATATAGTTTTATTTGTTTTATAAAGTTTTTTTTACCCAACGTAAACCTTATGAACTAAATTCAAACTAATATGAGCTATGATTAAAATTCTTTATAGTTATTAATAATTATTATAGTTATATAAAATCTTGTTGTTGTTGTTGTTGTTTTGTAAAGTGTTCCATCTTCCGGCCCAGACCTGGACCCTTCCACCCCTGTCTACCCGGGGTCAGGCTCCTGGTCCCGGCCTCTCGCGCTCCGGTGGGTCGGCAGGTTGGACGGATCCTCCGCGGTGACCACCTGAGGTTCAGCGGAGCTCGGAGCCGCAGAGGTGGCGTCCTGCCTGGCCTGAGAGGCCTCTGAGGCGCCGGTGGATTGGACCGGGGGAACCGGAGTCACTCCAGGAGAGACTTGAGAAGTAATCTGATTACTTCTGCTGGTCACGTGACTCTCAGTTTGATTGACTGAGTGGTTTCTGTCAGTCAAACAGTTTTTCTGAGAACCAGAACCAGTTTCAGCCTCAGTCTGGGTCCAGGTGTGCTCACCGGTCCTGGTCCTGGTCCTGTTCCTGTTGTGGGCCGGTCCGGGGGTCCAGATGAAGCCGTAGTAAACAGTCAGGATGACGGCAGCCAGAGACACGGACAGCAGGTAACCCGCCACGATGCTGAGTCGGACCCACTTTCGGTTCCCCACCTGGTTCGCCTTCTCTCTGGGGTAGATGGCCGGTTTGGCGCGTCCTGCTGGACCGAAGCCCGGAGTCCAGCTCTTCTTCTCCCGCATGATGTGCGCGTGGAGGCGGGGTTTGCGGGTCTGCAGCCCAGCGGAGAACCGCTGCCTCCTCCCGGTCCCTTTATCATCCGGATCTGGACCTGGAGTGTGGACCCCCCTCCAACAGGTCTGTGTGTGGACCGGAAACACTTCTGCCTTACTTTCAAAATAAAAGGTTTTTGTTTTGGTATGGGAGCCCTTTATAAAAATAAGAGTAATAAGAGTTTTAAATTTACAATTATCTGATGCAAACCTATATTTATGAGTTTCAGCCATAAATTTAACTTCAAATTTAATAAATCTTTTTGTTATTTTTAAAGGTTTTAAACGAGCTTTTGAAAATAAATTGTTACTTTTCTCATGATTATAAAATTTAACATGATTAAAACACAATTATGACTATAAAACTTGTGATTATTGAATACACAATAACATTTTGACATGGACTGTGATGGATTAATCTCATAATAATAATTTAAAAAAACATAATGACTGAAACTCGTAATTATAATTTTAAAACTTATTTGAAAGGCTTTTAAAGTTGAGAAATATCTTTGAATTAACCTACAGTGACTTTGGAACCTGTTATTATGGCTTTGAAAATCATAATAATGACTTTAAACTTATAACTTTAAATTTGCTTTAAACATTGCACTAAAAGGAACAAGATGAAAAAACAGCCACAATCTTGTGCTAAAACTTTTATTATGTCATCAATTAAAGATGCTAAAATAAAAATGTACTACGTATGATCTATAAAATCCCAGCTTGTGTTTAAGCAATAGTAAATTCAGAGATAAATGAAGCAGCTTAAAAAAATACAACAACAGGTGCAATCTTAAATATTTCTCTGATTAATAATTATTTGTGAAGCTTCAACATTTAGGATGAGCTCAAACTCAAACAAGTAAAATAGGAAAACTAACTGGATCAGACTCACTGATTAAGATCATAAAAACAGACTAATTATTATTTTTTTAACTTTCTTCGACCTTTGTTAGTTTAGTTTTTCCGTTTGGCTCCATGTCTTCATCAGAAGGATTCAATCTGTCAGTTGTTTTTTGGTGTCAGATTTGGCTCCAAACATCCAGAAAATCCTGTGAATCAAAAACAGATTTGTACAAATTAATGAGGAACAAAAATATTAAAAATCCAAACTGTTACTGTTCAAGATGGCCGCCAGCTAACAAACACAACAACTCACCAAGTCTTACAGATAATAAGTTGTGGTGCAAGCGGAGAGTAATTTACAACATCTGTTTAAAACGTCCTCCTTACCTGTGACAGCGTTTGTCTGGTGTCTCTTCACTCCTCCAGGCCCTTCTTGGAGGATCCGTCCCTGGTTTTGGCCCTCAGCTTGTTCACCTGTGACTCAGCCATGTCGGCCCTCTCCTCAGCCTCCTCCAGCTCGTGCTGCAGCTTGCGGAGTTTAGCCATGTTAGTGTTAGCCGCCTCCTCCGCCTCCTCAGCCGCGTGCTTGTAGGACTTGACTTTCAGCTGCAGCTTGTCCACCAGGTCCTGCAGGCGTGCCATGTTCTTGCGGTCCTCCTCGGTTTGGTACGTGAGCTCTTTAATGCGGCGCTCGTACTTGCGGACCCCCTTGATGGACTCGGTTCCTCTCTTCTGCTCTGCTTCCAGCTCGTTCTCCAGCTCCTTGATGCGAGCCTCCAGTTTCTGGAGCTGCTTCTTGCCACCCTTCATGGCGATCTGCTCGGCCTCGTCCAGGCGATGCTGCAGGTCTTTGATGGTCTGCTCCATGTTCTTCTTCATGCGCTCCAGGTGGGCACTGGTGTCCTGTTCCTTCTTAAGCTCCTCGGCCATCATGGCTGCATCTGTTATGGCCTTCTTTGCCTTTTCCTCAGCGTTGCGGTTCTCCTGGATGGTCTCCTCCAGCTCGTTTTGAAGGTTGAGCAAGTCTGCCTCGTGCTTCTTCTTCTGGTTGATCAGGCTGGTGTTTTGAGAGTGCAGGAGCTGCATCCGCTCCGTCACATCAATCAGTTCCTGCTCTGCCAGTTTGCGGCTTCTTTCGGTCTGTTCCAGGGCAGCCCTCACCTCTTCCAGCTCTGCTTGGATCAGGTTGTGTCGGCGCTCCAGCAGTGCAGTGTTTTCTCTCAGGTCGTCGTTGCAGTGCTGGGCGTCATCCAGCTGTAGCTGAGTGTCTTTCAGGAAGGCCTGGAGGGTCTTGACCTGCTTCTGGGCCTCAGCTGCCTGCCTATTTGCTTGGCCCAGCTGGATCTCCATCTCATTCAGGTCCCCCTCCATCTTCTTCTTGACTCTCAGGGCCTCGTTTCGGCTCCTGGTCTCAGACTCCAGAGAGGACTGAAGAGACTCGAGCATCCGTTGGTAGTTCCTCTTGGCCTGCTCCATCTCCTCATCTTTCTCGGCCAGCTTGCGCTCTATATCGGCCTTCACTTGATTGAACTCCATCTGGGCTCGAAGGATCTTGCTCTCTTCGTGCTCCAAGGTGCCTTCGGCCTCTTCCAGCGCTGACTGGAGTTCAGCCTTTTCCTGCTCCAGCTGTTTCCGCATCTTCTCCAGCTCGTGGGCACTGCGGCCGCCCTCTCCAAGCTGCTCGGTGAGGTCAGAAATCTCCTCCTGGAGGTTCTTGTTCTCCCTCTTCATCGTCTCAAGGTGATCCAGTGATTCTTCATAGGAATTCTTGAGTTTGAAAAGTTCGGTACTCAGAGACCGAGCTTCCTTCTGGGAGGCCTCCAGTTCACACTGCGACTCCTCAAACTTCTGCTTCCATTCAGCCAGGACTTTATCAAAGCTTCTTTGCTTCTTGTCCAGCACTGCAGAGGCTGCGTTAGATCGCTCCAGATCCAACATGAGGTCCTCAATCTCATTCTGAAGGCGGTGTTTGGTCTTCTCAAGGGATGAACACTTTGCATTCACGGCCTCGATGGCCTCCTCAGCTTCTTGAAGTCTCTGAACCAACTTCTTCTTTGCTTCTTCTAGCTCCTCTGTCCTCTGGATCCCATCAGTCTCATATTTACTCCTCCATGCTGAGACTTCTGTGTTGGACTTGGACAGAGCTCTCTGCAGTTCAGCCTTGGCCTCTTGCTCCTCTTCAAACTGTTCCCGGAGCAAGTCGCAGTCATGGCGAGCAGATTGTAAGGCGTGGGCGAGGGCATTTTTTGCCTTCACTTCTTCTTCCAGCTGCCTGCGCAGATCCTCCACCTGCTGGTTGTACGAGTTTTTCCCTCTGGTAAGCTGTGAAATCAGACACTCCTTCTCCTCCATCTGGCGTCCCAGCTCACCATTCTCTGTGAGCACTTTGGCCTTCTGAGTCGTCAGGTCATTGATGGTCCGCTGAGCCTCCTCGTATTTGCTCTTGTACTCGTTCATGCTGTCTTCCATTGTTCGGCACATCTTCTCAATGTTGGATTTGGCCTTCACCATACATTCCATGTTGGAGGACATATCATCCAGCTCCAGTTTCAGCTCAGTCTTCTCCTTCTCCAGTTTCTGTTTCACCCTCTGCAGGTTGTCAATTTGTTCTCCCAGCTCAGCCACGCTGTCTGCATGTTTCTTTCTCAAAGAGGCAGCAGTTGCTTCATGTTGGAGGGTTGACTCCTCCAGTTCTCTGCGCAACTTCTGAAATTCAGCATCTCTCTTCTTATTAAGCTCTACCTGAGTAGATGTGGCTCCGCCGGCTTCCTCCAGGCGCTCACTGATGTCCTCCAGCTCACGGGAAATATCTGAGCGCTGCTTCTCCACTTTTGCTCGGGCTGCACGTTCCGCATCCAGCTCCTCCTCCAGCTCCTCGATTCTTGCCTGGTTTTCCTTCAGCTTCTTCTGGAGCTGAACTGAGGCAACCTGCTCATCTTCAAGTCTTGAGTTTATGTGGTTGATCTCAAAGTCTTTCTTCTTGAGTTTTTCTTCAAGCTGTTGCTTGTCATTCTCCAGATCCATTAATGTCTCCTGGGTCAGTTTCAGGTCCCCCTCGAACTTCCTCTTGGAGCGCTCCAGGTCCATCCTGACTTTCTTCTCTTGCTCAAGTGAGCCCTCAAGATCATCTACCTGCTGTTCCAGTTTAGCTTTAGCTTTGTTCAAACTGTTGGTTTTATCCTCTTCACTCTGCAGGTCATCCAGTGTCTGCTGGTGGGCTTCCTGCAGTGCCCTTTTCTCCTTCGTCAGCTTCAGGATGTTCTCATCCTGTGAAGCCATCTCTTCCACCAAGTTTTTCACCTTATTCTCTGTAGCATGCTTCTCCTTTTCCACCTTGGCCAATGTTAACTCCAGGTCATCAATATCTTTCTTCAGCTCACTGCACTCATCTTCTAGCTTGCGTTTCTTTGCTGTAAGATCTGCATTCAGTTCCTCTTCATCCTCCAGTCTTTCACTCATCTCCTTTAGCTTGGCCTCCAGTTGGATTTTACTCTTTATGAGCTGCTCACAGCGTTCCTCAGCATCAGTCAGAGTGTCTTGCTCAGACTGAATCTGCAGAGTTAAATCGTTCTTCTCTTGGAGAAGAGTCACTATTTTCTCCTCTAGTTCCTTACGCCGGGCTTCTGATTTCTCCAAAGCTTCTTTCAGCTTGTTAAATTCATCCTTCATGTTGGCCATCTCTTTTTCAGCCTCAGCACTCTTCAGCAGGGGTTTTATTTTAAAGAAGAGCTTCATCCAGGGCCAGTTTTTCACACCCAGGAAAGATCGGAGGTTCCACTGGATGACCATTAGGGCATCCCGGCGTTCCACCAGTTTGGCAAATGTCTGCCTCATGAGGAGTCCTCTGGCATTAGCCTGGAGCCTGGTTAAGATTCTAGAGAGTTGTTCATCTCGCATCTCCTCTAGTGTTCCCAGCAATCCAGCTTTGAAGAAGACCTTTGTGTGGCCAAATTTGTACTGCGTGTGGTCAATGTCCAGTGATCCCAACAGCTTTTCTGCACTCTTTTTACTGTCAATGAACTGCCCCTCTGGGATGGCAGAGGCATTCAGGATTCTGTACCGCTGCTTAAAGTCACCGTAGAGCACCCTGTTTGGGAAGCCTTTCCTGCAAATCCTGATGCCTTCCAAGACACCGTTGCAGCGTAGCTGGTGCATCACGAGGCAGTTGTCCATGACCCCTGGAGTTTTCCTCTCATTGGGAATCAGACAGCGGACAAAGTGGGGATGAGTGGTCTTCAAGTTGTTCATCAGCTTGTTCAGGTTTTCTCTGTGCAGAGCAGACACTGTTTGGAATGAAGAACCCTTCTTCTTAGCTCCTTTTCCACCTCCTTTGTCTGCACTATCAGATCCTGTATAGGTTGAAAACAGTAGACTTAACAGTTTCAGTGAAGATTTCTGATAAAGGCCAACCACAGTTTCATTCAGAGGGTCTTTGTTTTTGACCAGCCAGCCACCAATGTTATAGTCCACAGTCCCAGCATAGTGAACCAGGGCAAAATGAGCCTCTGCTTTTCCTTTTGCTGCCCTTGGCTTCTCAAACATCTTGTTTTTGCCCAGATGATTATCATAGAGCTTGGCCTTGAAGGTTTGGTCACTAGCTTTGGGAAACATACATTCTTCCTCTAGAATGGAAAGAATCCCTAGAGGCTTTTCAATCAGGTCAATGCAGGCCTGCAAGTCCATCCCAAAGTCAATGAACTCCCATTCAATCCCCTCTTTTTTATACTCTTCCTGCTCCAGAACAAACATGTGATGATTGAAAAACTGTTGCAGCTTTTCATTGGTGTAGTTGATGCACAGCTGTTCAAATGTGTTAAAATCAAAGATCTCAAATCCAGCAATGTCCAGAACTCCTATAAAGTACTGACGGTGCTGCTTAGTGTCCAGTGATTGGTTGATCCTTACCACCATCCAGTTGAACATCTTCTCATACACTGACTTAGCCAGTGCACCGATGGCATAGTAAACTTGGTCTACACTTTGGCCCTTGGTGACATATTCATTTCCTACTTTGACCCTGGGATGGCACAGCCCTTTGATGAGGTCAGCAGAGTTCAGTCCCATTAGGTAGGCTGATTTATCGGCAGCTTCTGTGCCATCAGGTTCAGCCTGCTCCTCACGCTGCTTTTGTTTAAACTTCATGTTTCCGTAGTGCATGATGGCACCTGTCAGTTTGTAGACACCCATCTTCTCCTCTGAGGTGAAACCAAGAACATCAAAGGCACTGTCTGTGGCCATCAGCTCCTCAGAATCATTGATGGAGGCAACTGACACCTCTCCCTGGGAGATGTAGGAGTAATCATATGGGTTGTTGGTGATCAGCAGCAGGTCCAGCAGCTCTGGCTTCTGATTAGACAGGATCTGGTAGAAGATGTGGTAGTCCCTCTCAGCCTTAAGCTGAAAGGTGACACGGGACTTTTCCAGCAGGTACGTCTCAATATCAGCAGAGGACAGTTTGCCGCTGGTGCCGAAATGAATACGAATAAATTTTCCAAAACGAGATGAGTTATCATTTCTCAAGGTTTTGGCGTTCCCGAAGGCCTCGAGCGCTGGGTTTGCCTGGATGATTTGATCTTCCAACGTCCCTTTGCTGCTGTCCTTTTTGACTGCACCTCCAACTGCAGCAATGCTGGCAAAGTACTGGATGACTCTCTTGGTGTTCACAGTCTTTCCTGCACCGGATTCTCCAGTGATGAGGACAGACTGGTTTTCTCTGTCAGTCAACATGTACTGATAGGCATTATCTGAGATGGAAAAGATGTGGGGGGGAGCTTCACTCCGCTTCTTTCCCCTGTAAGCCGCCACTACCTCAGAATCGTAGACAGGAAGCCACTTGTACGGGTTCACGGTGACACAGAAGAGCCCAGAGTAGGTGTAGATCATCCATGCAGCGTAACGCTCTTTGAGGTTAAACAGCACGGCGGGCTCGTGCAGGAAAGTGAACATCGCCATGTCTTCAATTTTATCAAACTTTGGCGGGTTCTGGGGGTGAATGTCAGTCTCCTTCACAGTCACCGTGTTCCCATCCTCTTTCTTCACGGTCACCATCCCTCCTTCTTTGCTGAGTATTTGCCCTTTCACATATTCTTCTTTATTATCGACAACAAAACATTCTGTCTTGATGTCAAAAGCTCTGGTCTGAGCCTCCAGACGCTCCTTCTCAGACTTCCTTAGGTAGGGAGCAGCCTTTCCAAACTCCGCCATCAGAGCGTCACCCATGGTGATGGATAGAGTTTCACTGCAGTCAGAAGAGGAACCGATGAAGAGAGTGTTTTCTTGCTGATGCTGATGAAGACTGTAACCTTCAAGCAGTTGACAGACATTTATAAATGCTCCCTGTGGACCAAATAAGGAATTATCTGATGGGACAAACCAGCTACTGAACTAAATTTGTCTCTGAATGCACTATGAGGGCAGATTCTGGACCTTAGACTGTTAGAATCCATTTTAGGACAAGCAGTTTCAATGCTTATCTGTTTGCTGATAGCCACTGATCTAACTCTTCATTCCAGATCCACTGTATCCTCATTGCTGCTTGTGAGGATCTTCTCTGTCTAATAAAAACTATAGGCCTGGTATTTCTTTAGGCAATGCCTGCTGCCCACCACCTTTCATGCCACAGTTTTAAAACTAAAATCATCACCAGTTTTAATATTAACATTTACTTGTTACTGTTGTGATAAAGTGTGATGAAAAGTGAAATAGTTGAAGTAGAAGAGGAGATGATTGGATCTGGATGAGAAAATGGGCTTCCATGCAGAATCTCTTTGAACTTTGTGTTTTATAGTTTTAATTCAGCAGCACTAAAAATCTAGATTTTTTTAATTTGTCACAATCAGTCTAAACTGTGAGGAAACATGTGTAAAGAACCAGTGGTGCTTTGCTTCAGTTTTAAAGTTGACAGAGTGTTCTGAGATGAACTCAAGTGTTTGTGACTCTTTATCTCTGACACTCAGGGCTCTTCAGCCTGTAAATAGAAACGAGACAGGTTTTATCTGTGATATGTGCAGCCTGAAGAAGCTGCAGTCAGCCTTCTGCTGCTTCTATAGGAGTGTAACAAAGTGACAGGTTTACATTTGTGTTTTGTTTATGAGAAATCTGACATTTTTTAAAATTAAATTTTGAAAAAAAACCTTTTTATATTTTAGTGGTTACATGAGGACAAAACATGAGTGAGTATCCAGCTCAATATTGCTTAGGAAAACTGCATTATAAACTCTAATCCCTTTTCAGCCACCAACATATAAAATGACTTAATCCATGGTGGTGAAGTAGAAACTTAGTGTTGGTCGTTTTGTGGAGGATAGTGTATGACTCATAAAAAATAAGTAACTGTTTTTAGCATATTTCACAATGTCTAAATGTGGGAAAAGCTGAACTTTTGTCAAATCAAAATGCAAAAATAGTTAGTTTTCAAATTAGCTATTAGCTTAGTTAACCAAATTAACTTGTATTAAGTGTTATCTTATATTTGTATCAGGTTCATTCAGTGAAACAGAGCAAAACACTAATATTTAAAAACACAGCCACAAAACACACAATAATTTGTTTTATATTTTGTTTTTAAAAGAGTCACAAACATCAAAATGTTTTGAAAAAGTGCAACAATAAAATAATAATTTACTTTAATAACAAGGAATGATTATAAACCAAAAATATATGGAAGTTTTCTGCTAAATAATTAAGTTTTTGATTTAACTCCGATATTTTACTGTGAAACAGTTTTGTTTTGTTTGATAAAAAAAATCTATGAAATATTTTATCTGACGGGGTAATAAAGAATAATTTAGACATTTTTTTACAAGTCAAAAAGTTGTTTAAACATGTTCTTTAACTATTGTTTTAACATAAAATGTGACTGAATATGAATAGGTATAAAAACAACAATATATTAAAATTTCACTTACATATCTGTAACTTTTCTGTTAAAACCTGTCGTTTGTTTAAAAAAGGTTCAGTTTAACTCCACAGTTTAAATAAAACTATAAAATGAAATAAAATAAAAACTTGAAAGAACCTGAAATGTAAAACATTAAAACAGTTTTTTTCTTTTTTGTCAGATACTGCACAACAAGAGGTAAGAGGTCAAGAAAAAAACAGCACACAGTCGTACAGGTGACAGGTGTGTTTACAGGTAAAACCATCTGTTTCTGGTTAAACAAACCAGTCAGCAGCAAGAGGTCAAAGTTCAAACCTCAGACTAAAGCCCTGACAGGGAGGGGCGGGGCTTACAGAAAACATGCCAAGATTGGCTGCTCAAATGAAAACAGATACTCAAACTGAACTGATCCCAGAAAGGCTCAGGTTTAAGGTGTGATCTCAGGTGAGTTTGAAGCAAAACTGAGGTGATTCTCAGAAATAAGCCCAGCTGAATATCTGAGATATCAGGTGAATTTTAAACATGAAATCTGTTAAATCCAGTTGACCCTCAGTGATCTCAGGTGAGCCAAAAACATAACTTGAGGTGATCTCACATGAGGTTTGATAATAATCCCAGGTATGATAGTGAATATATGTAATTCTAAGTGAATTTTATGGATGATTTTCAGTAAACACAGATGAGCCGAAGAGATTATCACAGGTGAGTTTCAGGAATGAACTCAAGTACATTTTAGGGTACAATCCTAGATTATTCTCAGCAGTGATCTCAGGTATACACACAGGTGTGTCTTCCAAGAATAAACTCTAAGTTTCATGCATATTTCCTCATGTCGTAAGCATTCTCTCAGGTATCATCCCTGGTCAATCACAAGCTTGTCCTTATTTGAGTTTCAGGTATTGTCCTATAGGTGAGTCTTACAGAAGCTGAATCCAAGACGTAACACCACGTGCTTTTCAAGTATGAACTTGATCCCAAATGGAGGTATGATTCCAGGAAACTCCACAGGAATCTCAGGTATGAACTCAGGTGAGTCTCAGTTAAATTAACAAATGAATCTTGAGCATAGTCTCAGGTTTCAGCTCTTCTAAGACAAGTTTGAAGTATAAGTTCAGGTCAGTTTTAGGTATAATCTCAGTTAGGTTTCAAGCCTGGTAACAGGTGACAAGAAAATGATCTCAGGTACACTCTTGATGAATCTCAAGAATAATCCCACGTAAGGGTCTGGGAAATGTTCAGGTACGATTCCAAGTGGGTCTGAGCTGATCAGCAGTGCGACATGCGTTTGCGGTACTGTTCCACCAGTGGTACCAGGCAGCGTGGTGGGCCGGCCTGTAGCAGAAACGGGTGCTCCAGCAGGTCACTGGCACTGCTGCGCTGCTGCGTGTCACGAGTCAACATGCAGTTCAGGAAGTCCTTCAAAACTGGAGACACCTGAACACAAAAATAATGACATCATCAACCAGTGCCAGGATTTGCCATAACATCAACATCTGCAGGTATACAGTGCCTAACATTGAGCATTTGCAAATGTTTATTAGAAGACGATGGTCCACATAAAGCATGTTTTAGACCGGAGTCCTCACTTTGTAAGAAAACCAGAATGTGTGTGTGTTTAACTGACCCTCTGGATGTTCTTCACACTTGGCTCTGCTTCGTCTCTCAGCTTCTTCATGGCGCTGATGGGCGTTTCATTAAAATATGGAGGCTCACCATCCACCATCTCTACCACCATGATGCCCATTGACCAAATGTCCACCTGAGGGACACGAGACACTATTAGGACGCGTATAACTGTCTCTGTCATTTTAAACATTTAGCATGCTTCTATGATTTTACATATTTGATTTTTACATCTTATATCACAGCTGCTGACCACTCTACACTGACTAGCTGAAAAGCATTTTTATGAGGACACATGTTGACAGTTTGCACCACATTCTCCTCACAGTTGGATGAAAACTGCTGAAGTTCTGTTTAGATGTTTCAATATTCTCACCTCGGTGCCGTATGGCATTTTGGAGATAACTTCAGGAGCCATCCAGTACGGCGTCCCAACCAAAGACTTCCTCTTTGGCACATCTTTATTGATCTGAGCGCAGAAACCAAAGTCGGACAGCTTTATCTGTAGCCAGGGAAAAGAAAAAATAAATAAAAAGAGAATAATTACACGACTGTTCTCTATGTAATGATTAAATACTTTCTGTTTTGTTTCTTTTCATTACATCATCAGACAGAAAACAACTCAGAGCTGTGATTTATTCTTCCTCCTCAGCCATTTCTGCTAAAAAAACTTCAAATGTTTATAATTATGTCACACTGTATTTACTGTAAACTGTCACAAATACATTAAATTTACTATAAAAACAAAAACAGTGTAATAGAGGGACATTTAAAATATGTCAAAAGTTTGCTCTCTACTGCAAATTTGAACAAATCCTAGTAAATTTATTTAGTTGTTATTTAAATAAACTGATTAAACGTGTGTTTGCAAACCATCAGAGTTTCAGAATCTCATTTGCAAAACTGAGTACTGATGTGAATGATGTGCTAGAATACTGTAATTTCTCTGGAAAAAAAGAGAAAATGCTGCTTAAATTTAAAGTTCTGCTTAAATCATTTAGCATAAGCTGTGTGTTAAAATGTAAAAACAGGGCTCATGAGGTATTCTAAAGCTCGAGGTCCTCACAATCTCATAAAGACATATATGTGTGTGTGTTTTTACATCTTGTTCATTTAAAAATTAAAAACTGGTATAAATAAGTACCGTCCTTTTTTAAAGTGTTTTTATTGATTATTATTTGTATTTTTCAGAGTCATGTAAATGTGTGATGTCATCAAACAATGTGAGGAACAGAAGTTACCCTTCCATCCAGAGTCAGCAGAATGGAGTCGCTCTTGATGTCTCTGTGGATGACACCCTGGGAGTGGAGATAGGTCAGAGCCTGCAGAACACCCTCACACACCGTCGCTATCTGCTCCTCATTCAACCTGAAGATCACAGTTTGTATAAAACTTCACACTATAATTTATAATTGTTTAATATAATTGTGTTTGTAATTACTGAATGAATTAATGTTGTGCGTGTGTTGTTGTTTTGTCTTTATTGTTTACATTGTTTTTCTGGAGTTCCTTTGTCTCTTTATTATATTCTACATTTATCATTTATTGTCTAATTGGTTTGAAAAGACAGCCTCTTGAATCTTGAACCATGCAACAGGTTCCAGTGATTTCTTTTGTTTTTGCTCACCTGGTTTCACCAATGATGTGGGTCAGCGCGCCGCCTTGCAGGTACTCCATAATGACCCACAGCTCATCCTCCACCAAAGCGCTGCGAAACATTTCCACTACGTTCATGTGCTGGTAGTCCCTCATGATGACCACCTGAGAGGAACAGAAGAGTCCAGATTTACCACTCTGATCCCCCAAACAGCTGCAGTGATGTTTAAATACAGATAAAGATCAGCGGGTCCAGAAGCCCTGCCCCTTCCCCTCCACCTGTACCTCATTAAAGAGCAGTTCTCTGCGCTGCTGCTTCCTCAGGTCCATCATCTTCACCGCCACCTGACGCCCGGTGTGCTTCTCTCGGGCGATGCATACCACGCCCGTGGACCCCTCGCCAATTTTCACAAAGTTCTCCAGAGTCATCCTGGGGTCCCCTGGGTCCACAACCATCTGCAGCGCTGCCTTAAACTGCTCGTGAGTCACTTTCTGTGGACCGCCGTTGGGTGGGGTCTTGGTGGAAGTTAAGGGGGGGAGAGCTGGGGAACCCAAAGTAGTAGGATGGGGCTGCGAGGGGCTGCGAGGGATTGGCGTACTTGGTGTTCTTGTAGGAACGCTGTAAGTGGAGGCGGGGCGGGGAGAGAGCGCTGGTAACCCTCTGCCTGTGATGAGGGGGCTGCTGGTGCCGTTAGGTGGGGGTAACAAAGGGCGGGAGGTGGGCAACTGAGGAGGAGACCAGAAGAAGAAGAAGCATCATACACTTAGTCCTAATAATAAACTACAAGCTAGGGATGTCCTGATCAGATACTCAGTATCTGTATCGGTGGCAGATATGGACATTTTTTGAAAATCGGGTAGTATCGGATTTAGTCATGTGATCGGGCCGATACAGTTTTTGAGACAGTTTTCAGCATCATCATGCTTTACAACTGCTGTTAAGAAGTCAAGATGCACACAAGTATGCAACCATTTCCACAGTGTGGGAAGTTAACACACTCTAATGGAATACAATGATGCTGAAACTGCATCTTGCAAAATCTGCAAACTGGATATTTTTTGTGGTGGGAGCAGCAGGGCTCGCTTTATTTCTATCAACCTTGTCACTTGGAAAGAAATAAAAAAATAAAGCTATCAGATCGGTATCGGAAAGACTAATCATTAAAAAAATTGGATTGTATTGGGAGCCAGAAAATCTGGATCGGGACATCCCTACTACAAGCAGCTGTGATGCAAAACAACTTAATACAGAAAAAACATGATGAAACATGAAATTTGTAAGCATGTAAAAAGCTTCAAATTAACGCTGCGCTATAGTTTGAGACCGTTTTCTTAGCAAACATATCAAGAGTTTTATTCACCACGGGAAAGGCTTTTTCCTCCAAACACAGATGAGAACAATGCAAAGACACTCAGAACTCTGTGGGAGGATTACAAGCACATTTCCCCAAAACAAATGTTTTACTTTAGAATATATTTGACATTGGTTACAGTTTTTATTTCATAAATAATCATCTCACACGAGAATTTTAAAGAGTCAAAACAAATCTTGTTATTCAGTAAAACATGTTGTGTTTTTGTACACAAAGCAGTACTAAACATGCAAAGCAGGCTGCAACATTATTCTCCTCAAAATTTTAGTTTGACCTTTTTATGGCCTAAAAATGAGAAATCTTCACTAAAAACTATTGAGATGATCCATTTTTCTCCGTTCGTGACACATGCCTCGTTCTGCAATTTTTTGTGCTATTTTGAAAAATCATACATCAAAACATTCAGCTGCTTTGTTATATTACAGCTGGATATTTTGGTAGTTCAGCAATTTACACCTTTTGAAATATTTAGCCTTTTCTGCCAATGTTTTTTCTCATTAAAAATGAATGGAGCTCATTTTAACATCCTTAAAACCTTCAAAATGTTTATAAATCTTTACTACATATTTTACCTTTTTGTTCTAGTGCTGCATTTTGCCTTTGTTCTAATTTCACCTTCATTCGGCTTTTATTTAGCTGATTTTTTGCTTTTTCTTGTATTTTTAGTTATCATTCTGACTTTTTTCAGATTTTATCTGTTAATTTAAACATCTTTGTGCTTCTTTCAGTCGATTTCTGCTAATTTGTGTTTAACTTTTGTTTCTCCTTTTTCTGCAACCTTTCTGCTCTTTTGATGATTGAAACTTCTACCAGCCTCTTTCTGCTAATTTAGGCTTTTTATGCTTCTTTCAGCGGTTTTCTGCAATAATTAAGCAAATGTGCTCATTCTGCTTCTTTGTTAGATTTTTTTGTTCCAGATTTTGGGCTATTTTACAACAAAATTGCAAAAATTTTCTACATCTTTTTTTCTGCAAAAATCTTTCAGCATTCATTCATTCATGCTGCATTTTCACAGTTACATGTAGATGACAGGAGAAGAATTCAATTAAAAATTTTGTATTTTTTTCTGTGCAAAAGAAAAAAATGTATCTTACCCTGAGGTCATAAGAGGACTGTGGTCTCTTAGGAGTTTCCCTAGAAGAGGACAGCAGGTCAGGCAGGTGATTCGCACCTGGTCTGAGTCTTAGCTTAAAGTTATTGGTGTCTGCAGTCTGTAAGTTGTAGAGACAGGAAGTCGGTCTTTGTTTTTGTCCCGCACCCTCATTGCGGACACGTCGTTCACTGGTGTCACCTGTCCTCAGAGGTGTCCCAGGTGTGAGGGGTGTGTCCTCAGTTGGAGAGCCCACCTGGGAGCTGGACTTGGCTCTGTGTAGGTCTCTGTTTACCTTGGGGCTGCCGCTCTCACTGCGCACCTGTCTGATGCGGTCCTGCCAGTAGGTGGGGCTCCTGTCGGACTTCATGCTTTGATTGTGGTTATCGATCTTCTCGTAATGATACGATTCGTTCTCCACCAGTTCCCCCAGCCGGCCCAGGGACTGGGCTCGTTTCCGTGCTGACGGGCTGCTGCGGCGCAGAGAGTTTGAGCCGGTGACAGACACACGGCCCATGTCAGCAATGACCTGACTGATGTAGTCACCATGGCCGATGAAGCTGCCGCGAACGATCGTCTGCAGACAAACAAACACCAGATTACAGTGGTCTCATGATCTCTCAGACATGTTAACTGCAAACATACAGAGGTCAACCAGATTCAAGATGGCCGCCACTGCTGTTTAACCTGACAAAAAATGACTCCAGTGATTTTACAGCATTAACCTAAAATTGGACATGGTAGTCCTGAACGCATCCTCCAAGCGATGTGTGAGAGCTTAACTTGTGTAAACTTTAATCTCTAAACCTGTTTGTCTGTTAGTAAAATATTTTATTAGCCTGTTTGCTGTTTTCCTGTTTTAAGTTTTTTTTTTGACAGCATAATTTCAGGCCTGTTGCAATAAGGTTGGGCAAAATCTAATGGTGTGCAATTGTCAGGAAAATTGTCAACAACTAATATTTTACAGTAAATGTAAGAATGTACATTCTAACTAAATGTACATACTGAACCACTTACAATGTCATTCAATTACAGTACTTTTATATCAATTGAGTGGAATGTTATTTTGTTTGATTTTCCAAATCCATTCTGCCTAGTAATTCAACAAGTGTCACTATAAACACCAGAGATTCAAAGGGACAGTGTGCTGTTTTGGAAAACCCACATTGATTTTCTATTCACAACTACAACAGAGACCCATCACACCCTTCCCTTCCCTACCCCATCCCATCCTATCCCACCATATCCTACCGTATCCTACCCTATCCCATCCCACCCTATCCTACCCTATCCCATCCTATCCCATCCCACCCTATCCTACCCTATCCCATCCTATCTTATCCCATCCCACCCTATCCCATCATATCCTACCATATCCTTCCCTAGCCCATCCTATCCTATCCCATCCTATTCTATCCTATTCCATCCCATCCCATCCTATACCATACCATACAATCCTATTCCATCCCATCCTATCCTATCCTATCCCATCCCACCCTATCCTACCATATCCTTCCCTAGCCCATCCTATCCTATCCCATCCTACCCTATCCTGTTCTATCCCATCCTACCCTATCCCGTCCTATCCCGTCCTATCCCATCCTACCCTATCCCGTTCTATCCCATCCTACCCTATCCCGTTCTATCCCATCCTACCCTATCCCGTTCTATCCCATCCTATCCCATCCTACCCTATCCTGTCCTATCCCATCCTACCCTATCCCGTTCTATCCCATCCTACCCTATCCTGTCCTATCCCATCCTATCCCATCCTACCCTATCCCGTTCTATCCCATCCTACCCTATCCCGTTCTATCCCATCCTATCCCATCCTACCCT
>JARVGW010000086.1:20802981-20822590 GCA_031762495.1 Anablepsoides rubrolineatus | reverse complement strand
ATCCTGTCCTATCCCATCCTACCCTATCCTGTCCTATCCCATCCTACCCTATCCCGTTCTATCCCATCCTATCCTATTCTATCCTACCCTATTCCATCCCATCCCATCCTATCCCATCCTACCCTACCCTATCCCATCCCATCATATCCTATCCTATCCTATCCCATCCCATCCTATCCCATCCCATCCCATCCTATCCTATCCTACTCGAACCCATCCCACCCTACTCTACCCTATCCCATCCCATCCTATCCCATCCCATTCCATTCCATTCCATCCCCGCAGTGCCTTGAAGTATGCCTGCATACCTTCAACTACTTTAACCACTCACAGATTAAAACGTTTTCCTCGTTCAGGACATCTCAATCATGAATTTTTGTTTTTGTAGCTATTGTACTTTTTGAATTATTTAACTTAACTAGCTTTTTGCTACTGTTTTGCTAATAGATATTGTGAGATCTTGCAATGAAGAATGAAAATGCACATAATGTTTAACTTACAAGGTTCCTTGTAAATTTGTATCTTATTATATAGGACAATCTTAGTGTAGAACTTGTAAAAGACAGCAGGTGTCATGCATTCCTTCAAGAAACTCTTGAGCTGTAACTGATGAACGGTTCTCACTCTGAAATGTTTTGACTGCAGAGTTGACACTCGCGGGCAATAAAGAAACATTAGACTAGTGAGATATTTTGTGGTTACAATAACAATATGAGCGTTTAGGTTCAGGTTTTATAGACAGGAAAAGGACAAATGAGTGAAGAAAGACATGATGCAACTATAAGCTTGTACAAGAAAACTGAATATGTCTGGGTACTAACATTAAGTATGTTACTTTGTTGTATTTTTGGACTGACACCAGTTACTTCTGTAGGTTCAGTCCTGTGTGGAACTGTAAACAGTAAGACAGCTGACTTTGTTGACAGTATAAATATGAGCCGAACTCTAAAGAAACCCAGAGTGGCTGAAACTTTTGCTGCTTACAGGTTTTCACCAGAACTCAAAGACTAATCAACTTTAAGTTTAACAATGTATTAAATTTGACCTCTGACCTTTCTGGGTTCAAGTTCAATGTTGGTGATCCTGGAGGGGTCTACAAGGGGGCGTGGTCTCTTCAGCGTTTCGATGACACTCTGCCACTGAGGTGGCAGGCCCACAAACCGACCCGTGGAGACGTCGAAGGATGTGTGGACCCGGTGCTGGAAGTCCTTTGGCGCAGAGATCTCCAGCCGGTGCTTCTTCTTCCTGCGGCGAAACATTTCCACGACAGCAGAGTGGCTAGGAAGTAAAGCCTGAGAGAAACAACAGGAAGAGGCGTTCTGATGGGATGGAGACATGATGGAAGGCAGAGAAACCCAGACTGAAGACTAAAAACACACAGACGGACTGTGAGAATCACAGCACTGACAGCTCCACTTCCTGCTCAGGTGACTCACCTCAGTCACATGACCTCCTCACCTGTCAAACAAACCGACCAAGCAGCCCAGGTGAGATACCGCCCGTCTGCTTTCACAACAATCTGTTTCATTTACCACATTTTTTATGTGTTTAGTTTTTTTTGGAAGATCTTCATACATGAATGAGAAGAACACAGAATTCTTGAGTTCCTCCATAACTCATAATATTATAATAATAATAATAATAATAATAATAATAATAATAATAATAATAATAATAACAATAATAATAAAGATGTGTCAGCAAAAACACTTGTTCTCCTGTTTTTGTTCTCTGTAATCCATCTGTATACATGATGTTTTCATAGACATTCATCAATCAAAACCTTTGGCTCATTCAGGCCAGAGCGACTCCATGTTTCTAACTTTAATATTTTTCAGAATAAAAACCTTTATTTGTACTTTCTCCATCAGAATACATCAAGATCTTTTAAATTTCTTCAAAAATGATGTTCTTGGTCAAATTTGGTCACTGTTTTTTGTCTTCTTATGATATATTTAGCTACTATTCAGATACTTTTAGCTAGATTTTGCTACATTTAGCTTGACTTTTAATACTTTCTGCATTTGGGTACCATGTTGGTGATGTTGGTAAGCATTTGCTATTAGTTTTTATCTAGCCTATTTTACAGCTAGCCTTCTGTCACTTTTAGATACTGTTCTGCTAATTTTAGCTAAGTTTCTGCATATTTTAGTTTTTGCTCCTTTTGATATTTTTAGTCTTTTGGTACCTTTATGGTGATTTGTGCTACCATTTACTGTTAGTTTGTAGCTAACCTTGTGCAGCTTTTATTTGTTTTTAGCTAGCCCTCAGCCTTTGCTAACTTTTTGGTGAGTTTGGTTTATTTTGGAACCTTTTAGCTAGCTTTATTCTACTTTTAGATTTTAGCTAGTCTTTTGATACCTTTAGGTTTTTGCTAATGTTTGTTTACTTTAAGCTAGCAGTTTAACATGTTTACACTTTGCACTTTGTTCAGCTTCTTTTAACAGCTTATTTTAGTTATAATTTAGCTCAAATTGACCAACCACGACCAAAGATTAATCAGAATCTGTAAAAATGAAGTCTAATAAATAAACAGAGATCTGTGTTTAAATATTGACCTGAGTCAACAAAATAAAAGTATTTTGAACAAATATGAAAGAGTAGAATGACAAATGTGTTCGGAATCCAAACAGGAAATATGTTTCATTGGTAATAAGAAGAGAAATGAAAGTAGAACAAATAAATAAAAGCTGACAGATGATGAATTTAATTATCTACAGAAACTCACTAATATTAAAAAAAGAAAAACTGACTCTTCCACTTTATTATAAATAAGTTATATTTTGGTAAATACTGAACCATTCTGAGTTTGTTTTTTCCTCTCGCGGTTTTGTAAAAAAACAAAAAAGCATCAGAATGTGCTGATCTGTGCTCTGTGACGTAAACAGACTTTGAAAAAAAAAAATGCAACAAACTTCCTGATTGAAACAAGCAGTAAAACCCAGTTTGGATCTACAGCTCTGACTCCACGGCAAAAACATTCTCCAAGATTTAAACGGGTCACAGAAAATTGGACTTTACTGAACTGAACTTAGAATATATTCAACAGATTTTGTACAATTGGAATTTAAGTCTGAAGATTTTATTATATATATATTTTTACAGAATGTTTAACTTGGTGTCACCAACTTTAGAGCTGGCTAAACTTTACAAAACATTTACAAATTATTAATAATGTCTGTAAAGAAGTCTAAATTCACTGCTGCAGGATAATAAATATCAGTTTTTGAAATGATCCTGAGTAGGTCTGAGTCTGAAAATGTTTGTCACAAAGATTTGAATGTGTGCAACATTTACCTCTCTCTCTCTGTTTCACCTGTTTGTGTCGTTGTCTCGCACCCTCAGGTAGACCCGGTTCGGTCCAGATCAGCTCGGTCCACTGCAGCCTGGAGAGAAACACAGAGACGATGAAGCACAGCACTCATCATCGTCATCTTCATCCACCTCTAACTGGACGGATCAGGTCCTTCCACATCCTCCTCCACTCCCACTCAGCAAACCTGAGGAGAAGGAGGAGGAGGTGAGGTTTTACCTCAGTTTATGAGGTGGACTTTAATCTGCATCTCTCAGGTTTAATCTAATCCGGTGGGAGGGTGGCGGTGGGGGTGGGGGACAGATAGAACTAGGTGTCATCTGCGTAACAGTGGAATTGGATATTATGTTTTCAAAAGATATTCCAGAGTGGAAGGAGGTAAATGATTAAAAATGAGAGGACCGAGGACAGAACCTTGTGGAACACCAGAACTGACAGGAGATAACCCTAACAAACTGTGTACAGCCAGAAAGGTATGAAATAAACCAGTTGAGCAGTGTGTGTAAAATAAAATGTTTAGACCTTGTGCTCCATCTTAACTGCTGTAATAATCTCTTGTTGTCACAGTTTCATGTTTTTACAGCTTTTTGTTTGACAGAGCTGACTACAAACAGACGGATGTTAGGGCGAGGTCTGTTTCTGGATCAGCTGACAGTGTGGGAACAGCTGGAAGCATTGATGATGATGATGATGATGTTTTGCTCTACTGTCCAATCAGAAGACAGTTGAGCTGCAGACTCACAGGTCAGCTTCATGAACAAAACAAAACGTCCTGTTGTTTGTGCTGAGAAAACAGAACAATAAGGTGATATTTAACCTGAGCAGGGAGGAACGCAGCGGCCGCCTGCAGGCTGGGAGGCTTTTAGTTTCCAGCTGGAACAATCGAACCCAGTGAAACCTCTTTCCAGTCAAAGTGACTCAGCAGCAGAAACCGTTCTGCACATTTTATCCTCGTTTATTTAAATCAAATTTGCTGCAGAACTCGTGTCATTTTGGTTTAAAAAGTTTTGCAGCAGTTGTGTTTGCAGGTGGAGCAGGTGGAGCCTGTTTCAGGTTCTGTCAGTTCATTTGTTGGCTGAGCTGCCAGAGTTCAAGTTTAAATTAATCCCTAACGTCTTCCACACACATGTCTTCACTGGTCTAGTTCAACGAGCGGTGATAAACGGACAGACGCTCCGACACGTGCTGATCACGTGGGCAGGTTGAGACGGTTGTCAGCTGCAGACCAGGTGTGTGTTTTCAGGGTGTGACTCACTGACATGAGGAATCAAACAGTGCATGAGCAGACAGCTGCAGCCATGAGTCCTCAGTCTGACTGGATCAGGACTGGGACCAGACTGGGACCAGACTCACCGGTGACTGTACTGGGAGCTGGTTTTGGCTCCACACTCAGGTGTTGCAGTGATGGCGCCCTCAGGTGGCTGCAGCCGGTGACGTTTATAAAACCAAAGGTTATCCTGGCCATCATCAGATGACACTGCAGGAATGTGCTTCCTTCAGCAGTTTTCCACATATACTGTAATTCTGGAATGCAGGTACGCGTTCTATGTCAACAAAACAATTTTGTCTGCATCCTTCACTAAGTCTGAAATATAATCTTCATCCACACAGCTCCTCTGTGGCTGTCAGCAGCTTTGACCTGTTTTCAGTCACTTTCTGCAGGTAAACACACCTGGTCAACAGCCAGACACAAAGTTCATTTAACCAAGTCTTAAAATCTTATAGTCATCCAAAAAAATCTTTTTGATCTTGTTTTGAAACTGATTTACTAAACAATACATTGATTCATTATCTTGTTAGCAGAACATGTACGATTATTTATCTTGTTATAAACTTGACTCAAATTAAGTGATTTAAAGAATCTTACCAAGTTCAATTTTATTACTCCACTGGCAGATTTCCAGACTAACTAAATAAATAACTCATGTTCTGCTAACAAGATTATGAATCAACGCTTTCTGTTCTTGTTTAGTAAAACAAGATCCAAACAAGATCAAAAAGTTTTTACACTTTATAATAAATACAACACTAAACAGGCTAATCCAGCCTTTCAGTGATTTATTTATTGATTATTGTGTGGATGAAGCACTCACAAAATGCATACATCTTCTCCATACATTTTTCAGCACCTATCTTATTCTACAATTTCTGTGCTTTTATTAAAAATGTCTACATCAAAATGTTTGACTGCTTCAGCACATTCCCACTATGACTTTTAGTATTTCTGCAATTTAGATATTTGGCTTTTTTAGACATTTTTTTTCTAATTGAAAATGAATGTAGCTTCATTCAACAACCATAAAACCCTTTAAAATGTTTATGTTTACTGCACTTTTCACCTTTTATTCTGCTTCTTTTTTTCTTTTTCTGCTAATTGCAGCTTCATTCAGCTTCTTTTTTGTTGCTAATTGTATCTTTTATTTTTTGCATTTTCAGCTATTTTTCTCCTTCTTTCAACTATTCTGCTGATTTAAACTTCTAAATGCTTCCGCTACTTTTTAGCTATTTCAGCTAAATTCACCTCTTTGTGATAATTTACCTTCTTGCTGCTTGAATCAGCAGTCAGAGAACCCTGTTTTTTTCTGCTTCTTTGAGCTAGATTTAGGTTTTCAGCTACCTTTCTCCTAACTTTAACTTCATTCAGCTTGTTTTTTGTTGCCATATTTAGCTTTTTTCTGCTTTTCAGCCATTCTGCTGATTTAAACCTTTTTGTACTTCTATCAGCTTCAGCTACTTTTTAACTAATTCAGCTAAATTCACTCTTTTGCTATAATTCGGCAATCATGCTCTTTTCTGCATCTTTGTACTATATTCAGCTTCTCAGCTACTTTCAGCAGTTTTGGCTGTTTTACAACAAAATTCAAAATGTTTGCACTTATAAAAATCTTTCATCATCAAGCATTCACACTGCATTTCTGCACAAATTCTCTTGTTTATAACTATTAAAGGCTGGCCTCTGCAGACGGAAGAAAATATTTTTGTTGGTGATTCCTGAAATATATTTGTGTGGTATAAACCAGCTCCTTATTCTTTGCTTTGAGAGAATCAAGCAGACTGAAGGCAATGGCCAGGCTAGAAAAATATCTTAAAACTCAACATATGTTTTGGGTTTTTAATGTTTAAAGCAGACCCATAAACCCACAGAAACCTGGTTTCAGAAGGTGGTTCTGACCAGCTTGAAGGTTTTTGTCTTTATGACTTTTAATGAAGTAAAAGAACTGAATAGTTTTGTTTTTGTGATTTTCAGCGGTAAAGTCTACAACTGACCAATATGTCCAAAATGGGCTCAAAGTCCAAATCTAGTTCTACATAAAACTTCCCAAACCTCCCAAATGTTCTTCAGCTGAAAGATGAAGTTACATCTTCTGTCCCTCAAAGAACTGCTCCAAAAGCTTTTTTAATAAACTGCAGAGAGTCTCCAGTTAAATATAAAACAAGTTTAAAACTCAGCATTAAAAACTAAACTCCAAACTAATTAAAAAACGGTGCAAAGACAACACAATGAAGTTCCCAAAACAAGTCAGATGCTTATAAAAAAACACAGGTTCTAAACCAGGTTCAACAAAGAAAGCTCCAGATCAAGTCCAGGACTGAGACAAACCCAAACCAAAGACTAGAGGACTAGAGGTCTGTAACAAGCTGGAGACAAACAGTGAAGTGTAGACGTGTATAAACTGTAGCTGATGTCAGCAAGGGTCGACCTGCAGCTCAGTGACGGACAGGAAACAAGTCTGAGCATCAGCTGAACCTCCAGAAACTGACTCACTGCTGAGGATCGAAGCTCCGTTGCTCAACAGAAGCAACAACGAGGTCAGACGGCAACTCAACAAGTTGCTGCTCTCAGATCATATACTTCACCTCAACCGTCCATTCATACAGCTCAGTTTACTGCAGCAGACAGAGAGGCGGGACCCACAGCGCTTCTATACGTACGACTGAACCTTCAGCTTCAGGACCTCAAAATAACAGCAAAGACCCCGAAAAATCCTCGTCTGGACGATGCATCAGCCCCAACAACAAAAACACAACTCAGATTATTCCACCTTCTTTCTCATGTATGACTCAACAAACCAACTGATCACAGGGACCCAAACCTGCTGTTTTAGGACCCACAGTGGGGTCCCGACCCTGACATTGGAAACCCAAACCTGCTTCTTCAGAACAAAAGTTAAAAACAGTTTTTTACAGTTCAGGAACATCCCAGGTGGAACCAGAACCTGTAAAGAACCTTCAGAACAGTTTCCAGTCAAATCAATCACTCACCTGGCCACAGAGTCCAGGTGAGTCCAGGATCTCTGCCGTTCTTTGGTTCCTTCTCTCCGCTGCTCGTCTTTCTCCTCCCACCTTCTCCCTCCTTCCCTCCCCCACATCACTCGTTCCTGTCTCACCTGGTCTCAGGAGAGGGGGTGAGGCGGAGCTTAGTTTGACTGCACATTTTAAATTCAAAGCAGCTTCATGGATCTGAGTTGAAGCTGACCTCAGCTTTAAACCCGGGGCCATGTGGGACGTTTTGACCCCCCCAGGGTACCGGGGTGGGGGGTTCGGGGTAAAGATGAGTCAACATTTAATCCATGTTTCAAACATTACAGAGAAGCACTGCAGAGTGAAGAAACAAAGAGGAGGTGTGAGTGTCTCTGCAGGCTGCAGCTTGTCTCTGGCCTGAGGCGGAGCAGGCATGACTCAACAGCCAGACTCCGTCCACGTTTCACTCACTCCCCCCCAGACAGCACGCCTCGCTTTACTGCCTTTACTAGATGTTCATGTGGACGTAAACTTAAAGATGTCCTGATTCGTTTAAAAACAGTGAAGTATTTTTGCTACAAACTGGTTTAACCTGTAAAATAATCCCACTAAACCCACACTGGATGATTTCCACTTCAGCTGAAATCACCTGAAAGATCCTTGTTTACAGATCTTCTCTGCTGCCAGAGCTCCCCCTGCTGGTTCTGCAGCAGGACTTTAAATAATAATAATAATAATAACAATAACAATAACAATAATAATAATGCATTAGTCTTATAGAACACTTTTCAAGACGCTCAAAGACGCTTTACAATTTTCATGCATCATTCATTCACACACACACATTCACACACTGATGATAGTAAGCTACATTGTAGCCACAGCTTCCCTGGGGCAGACTGACAGAGGCGGGGTCGCCATAATGCACCACCAGCACCTGCAGCCCCATCTGACCACCATCAGTAGGCAAGGCAGGTGAAGTGTCTTGCCCAAGGACACTACAACGGCCGTACGGGGGATCGAACCGGCAACCTTCCGGTTCCAGGATGATATTTATTACAGATTTAAGATCATTTCTTCATAGTTCCAGCTCAGACGTTTCGGAGGTGAAGCAGAAACAAAACAGACAGAAAGAAAATGGTATGAAATGCATTTTTAAAGTTTATTTACTTGAAGAACATAAAAAAGACAAAGACTGCATGTTTGTGTTTCACAGGTAAAGTGAGGACACCTGCTCCTTCAACTCAGACAGGATGGACATAGACGAGCGTCCGCCGGCGTTCAGCAGTGAGCGGAAACATTTCCTCCAGGTGGTGCCGACCAGGTCACTGCGAGAGCGAGGAGATTCAGATTAACCCGATTTACCAAACTAACATAACCAAATTAGCTACGATAAATAAATACTCTAAATAACTAGACCAGGGGTCTGCAACCTGTGGCTCTTTGGGCTCCTTTGACCAAAGCGAACATGAGATTACATTATTTGGGGTTTATTCTGTTAACCAAAAAGACTAGCTTTAGTCATTTTGTTGCAAATATGTGATCAGTGCTACTAATACGATGATTGAAACATGTTCATTACATCATACTATTAGCATGTTAGCCATTTCAATAATCCAATTTCCAGCCTTAAAGTGGGATCTGTCTCAAATCCATCAGGTTAACCTTAAAGATTAGACTAGATTAGGGCCAATCAACTGGAGGCCTGCGGGCCGGATGTGGCCAGTGAGTGACTTCCATCCGGCCCTTCAATGTGCGCACCCAGGCCCCCCCACGTTTTGTGACTCTGGACACATTTTATCAGTGAGTCGAGGAGAAGAAATGGCTCCTTGGATTGTAAAGGTTGCAGACGCCTGAACTAGATATAATCCTAATTCCTCAGGTAAAATAAACCCAGTTCACCTGGTTACCAGACTAAACGACCCTCAGATTAGCAGGTAAAATAAAGCAGATGAATCAGTTCTGTGTTCGTACCAAGGCTCGTCTCCACAGAACCGCTCTGCCGTCCAGCCGCTGGCGTCTCTCACTGGGACCATCCTGCTTTTTGTTAGGAAGAAGTGGACGGTTTCTGCCACGCCCACCAGGTCCACCTGACAAGAAGTGACAGAGGCTGGGATTAGAGGAATCCAAAGTGAAGGAGACTGGGTTTTCGATGAAGGAAAAAGTGTTTACCAGGTGTGGGGGGTCGGTCGGCTGGAGGAGACCCAGTCTGACGTAGGTCTGAGCTGAAGGGAGCTGCTGGACTGAGGTGATGTCTGGCTGGAGGTCCAGGTCTACTGAAGACGACCAGTCCACTGGGATGATCCAGTCAGACTCCTGGAAACATCTGCAGGGACAGAACCGCAAAGCTCAGGTCTCAGAACCAACTTCCTATCTGCCCCCCCACCCCCTCTCATGGTGACCTACATGTAGCAGCAGGTCAGGATGCTGGGCTGCAGCGCCGCATGCAGCAGCTGGCAGGAGTGAAGCTGCAACACCAGCTGCAACAGAGCCGCCACTTTACAACTAGCTGTCACCTCACTGTGGTCCTGCTCCGTCAGCCTCTGAGACACAAACACGAGGTAACCTCCTGCACACTTAAACTTTTAAAGAGTCACAGAGTCAGAATCAGATAAACAGATTCAGCTTTAAAGTGTTGGATTTAAAGAATTAGATTCAAATATTCTGATTCAACGAGTCAGATTTAAATAGTCAAATAAACAGATTCAGGTTTACAGATACAGATTTAAAGACCCTGATTAAAAAAATTTGATAAACAGATTCATATTTAAAAAATCAGCTTAAAAGAGTCAGAATTAAAGATTTTTATATAAAGATTTGGATTTAAGTAGATAGATAAAACTGATCCGATTTAAAGATTCAGTTTTAAAAATTCAGATAAACCAAATCAGGTGCAGATTTAAAAAATTAGATAAACCGATTCAGATTTAAATAGACAAATGTAAAGGTTCAGATTTAAAGATTGTGAATAAAAGAGTCAGAGTTATTCAGTGTTCAGAGGAGAGGAGCTGACTCACTGTGATGTGACCAGGCAGAGCTCTGTAAACGGTGATGCAGCCGTCCACAAAAAGGAAACAGCTGACGTGAGGAAGTTTGTCAGCAGCTGCAGAGCTCTTCTTCAGGCGGGTAAACTGATGGAAATCCCAGGGGATGGAGCAGCTGTCTACCTGCAGCAGGTGAGCACATGAAACCACCTGTCAGCACCATAACTCAGGGAGGGATCAGAGACCCCGGTGTTAACGCAGACGTTTTTGAATGTCGTTCACCTTGAGGAGAACATTCTCGTTTTCAGTTTCTCCTGTAAAGATGGAGAAACTGCCTCTGTCTAAACATCTGGAGTGGACAGCAAACAGGCTGCCCCCTAGTGGACCAAAACAGAACACCAACCAGTCCAGACAGTGTTGAAACATTTAGATTTAAATGTCTTTTCTATCCTGGCTTTCATCAGTTCAAAACATTTCATCTTCCTGTTCAGGTAAACGCATCATAATCACTGTTCAAACTTTACCCAAGTCCAGAACACTGTGCTCCTCAACATCAGGGAGGGGGCGGGGCTCTGACAGCAAGTCTGGACAGGAAGTGATGTCACAACGTTCCAGCAGTCGTCTGCGAACATCTGGATCACAGGGATCCACAGCTGGAACAGAAAAAACAACTCTGGAGTCAGAAAATTCAACAGGTTCTACAACAAGAATGAGGTTTAACATCCTTGTTAAACTCTATATGTTCATCTATCCATTCATTCATCCAACCAACCATCCATCCATCCATTCATCCAACCAACCATCCATCTACCTGTTCATCCAACCATCCGTTCATCCAACCAACCATCCATCTATCTGTTCATCCATCCATCTATTCATCCAACCAACCAACCATCCATCTATCTATCCATCCATCTATTCATCCAACCATCCATCCATCTATCTGTCCATCCATCTATTCATCCAACCAACCATACATCCAACCATCTATTCATCCAACCAACCATCCATCTATCTGTTCATCCAACCAACCATCCATCTATTCATCCAACCAACCATCCATTTATCAGTTCATCCAACCAACCATCCATTTATCTGTTCATCCAACCAACCATCCATCTACCTGCTCATCCAACCAACCATCCATCTATCTGTTCATCCATCCATCTGTTCATACAACCATCCGTTCATCCAACCAACCATCCATCTATCTGTTCATCCATCCATCTATTCATATAACCAACCATCCATCTGTTCATCCAACCATCCGTTCATCCAACCATCCATCCATGTTCATCCAACCAACCATCCATCTATCTGTTCATCCATCCATCCAACCATCCATCTATCTGTTCATCCATCCATTCATTCATCCAACCATCCATCTATTCATCCAACCAACCATCCATCCATCCGTTCATCTAACCAACCAGCTATCTATCTATTCATCCAACCAACCATCCATCCATTTGTTCATCCAACCAACCACCCATCTATCTATTCATCCATCCGTCTATTCAACCAACCATCCATCTGTTCATCCAACCATCCATCCATTTATCTGTTCATCCAACCAACCATCCATCTATCTGTTCATCCAACCAACCATCCATCCATCCAACCAACCATCTGTTCATCCAACCAACCAGCCATCTATCTATTCATCCATCCATCTATTCATCCAACCAACCAGCCATCCATCTATTCATCCAACCAACCATCCATCCGTTCATCCAACCAACCACCCACCCATCTATCTATTCATCCAACCAACCATCCATCTATTCATCCAACCAACCATCCATCTATCTGTTCATCCATCCATCTATTCATCCAACCATCCATCTATCTGTTCATCCATCCATCTATTCATCCAACCATCCATCCATTAATCCATCTTTCCATCCATCTGTTCATCCTTTCATCCAACCATCCACTTTTCTGTATAAATAATCTTCAGTTTAACACTTTTGGTTTGAATATATTTGAAATTGAAATAAAGTCTCCATACAAGAAGCAGCAGTGTGTTCCAGCTGGTTCTGGTTCAGTGGACTGCAGTTTTCACTTGACTGTGAGTTCATGGATCCAGCCTCCCTGCTGGCCTCTTCGATGGGACTCAGAGTCTTCCCGGTTTTGGAGACAGCTCCCTGGTAGCCTGGGACAGTGTGGAGGTCTTCTGTGGTATCGTCCTGCTGACCTGAGGCGGTAAACCCTGAGAGATCAGCTAATGACACAGTGAATCCTTAGTTAGCAGGACATGAGCTAAAGTTAGCAGCAAAGCTAAACTGAGTCCAGACTAAAGGTTATATTTAAAAAATCCACAAAGCTAACAAATCCAAACAGATTCTAAACTCAACTGGTCCAGCTCAGTTTAGTTTCTTCATTTGAACCCAGGTCCTAAATGTGGTCCGAACAGAAATGATGGTTCTATTCCTGATTCTCTCACCTGTCTGAGAAGGAAACTGGACTTTCACGCTGAGTCCTCTCTCCTTAGGATGCAGGAAGACGTCGTCCATCAGCACATCCGAAGACGCCTCAGAGTTCCTGCAGGACGAGAGCCACACGGTGAGATCTGTGGATTCTGGTTCTGACAGAGATGTCAGTGTCTGCACTGATCCGTTACCCAGCAGGCCTTGCAGGAGCTGACTCATCATATATTTGGAAGGAAGCGGTGGTGGTAGGTTCACTGGAGTCAAGGACCTGAGACGACAAAGAGACAGAGGAGTCCACCAGCTCTCATGATCAGGCCTCAGTGGTACCACCCAGGATCTGAATCAGAATCAGTACATTACAGATACCTCCTGATTGGCTATGAGCTTCAAGAGCCTCTTCTTCTCCTCCAGCTGCTGATTCAGCCACTCCTCTTCCCCCTTCAGACATCTCATCTTCTCTGGAGGAAACAAAACACCCAGAGGACAGTAAACATCCTGCGGTCAGTGAAGGCAACAATAAATAAACAGAGGACAGTAAACGTCCCACGGTCGGTGAAGGCAACAATAAACACACAGAGGACAGTAAACGTCCCACGGTCGGTGAAGGCAACAATAAATACACAGAGGACAGTAAACATCCCACAGTCAGTGAAGGCAACAATAAATACACAGAAGACAGTAAACATCCCACAGTCAGTGAAGGCAACAATAAATACACAGAGGACAGTAAACGTCCCACGGTCAGTGAAGGCAACAATAAACACACAGAGGACAGTTAATTTCCCATGTTCAGTGAAGGCAACAATAAATACACAGAGGACAGTAAATGTCCTACAGTCAGTGAAGGCAACAATAAATACACAGAGGACAGTAAATGTCCTACGGTCAGTGAAGGCAACAATAAACACACAGAGGACAGTTAATTTCCCATGTTCAGTGAAGGCAACAATAAATACACAGAGGACAGTAAATGTCCTACAGTCAGTGAAGGCAACAATAAATACACAGAGGACAGTAAACGTCCCACGGTCAGTGAAGGCAACAATAAACACACAGAGGACAGTTAATTTCCCATGTTCAGTGAAGGCAACAATAAATACACAGAGGACAGTAAATGTCCTACAGTCAGTGAAGGCAACAATAAATACACAGAGGACAGTAAATGTCCTACGGTCAGTGAAGGCAACAATAAATACACAGACAGTGAACAGACCTTCCATCTTTTTCTGCTTTTGCTGGTTGTGTCTTTCTGCTCGCAGCTCTTCGTAGCTCAGCTCCTCTCCTCCTTTCATCAGCACATTGTTACAGAATGAGGTCCACAGGTTGGTCACGCCCCCCTTCGTAGACCACGCCCCTTCACCCACAGTCGTCTTGCTCTGATAGCCTGACCTGCAGCCATCAGGAAAGGGTTTGGGATTCTTGTACAGTACAGACCAAATGTTTGGGCACACCTTCTCATTCAAAGAGTTTTTTTTATTTTCATGACTATGAAAATTGTAGATTCACACTGAAGGCATCAAAGCTATAAATTACCACATGTGGAATTATATACTTAACAAAAAAGTGTGAAACAACTGAAAATGTGTCTTTTATTCTAGGTTCTTCAAAGTAGCCACATTTTGCTTTGATTACTGCTTCACACACTCTTTGCATTGGTCTGTACTGCATAATAAAACAGTTAATTACTTTAATCCATACACTTTATATTGAATTATAACACATATACATATATATATTTATTTTTTTTACTTACTGACTGCAGGTGGACCGATCCAGCTGTTCTTCCATCATTGCCCCTGAATCAGACTATAAACAATCACTAATCAGTAAATAATTATCAATATGGTTGACTTTTGTTCTATCAGCACAGGTGAATCATCTCCAGATTACATATAGCTTGTTGCTAATTGTATGTTTACTAGCATTTTGATACTTTTAGCTAGCGTTAATCTGCTAATTTTAGCTAGTGACTATGTTTTTTTTATTACATTTACTACATTATTTTTTACTTAGAATGAATTGTGTTAAATCGTACAGCATTTTGAGTGATCTTTTCAAAATAAATCACAACTTAAAATAATTGATTTTATTATAAAACAACAACGTAATTCAATCAAAGTGTGACACAGAACGGTGTTTATCGACTTTTCTTTTACGAACCGTGGGCGAGTCTAGCCTCGACAAGCAGCCGGGGTGAAGAAGAACAACTATCGCGCCCTGATTATTTTAAAAGTATTAATAAATAATAAAAACCTTTGTTTGACTCACCAGAAACGAACTTGAAAACATCGTTCAAACGGCCCGCCCCGCTGCCGCAGCTGGGTCTAAACTAAACTTCCGGTGGTGCTTCATATCAACAGAATGAGGCGGCGCTGCAGCGCCCTTAGCGGCCGTACTAAGAACTGCATGCTGGATTCAGACAGCTGTTTTCTTATTTTTATTATATTATTTAAGAAAATCTGAAACATTTTTATTATTTTATTTTGTTATTTGAATATATCTTAATTGTTTCAGCTTTTCACCTTAAAGACAGAGCCAAGAGCTTTGCTAAAAGTGCTATTTTGGGGACACCGGTCAAAACATCGATAAAGTTCCTTTATGTTTATCGACAGATTTAAATGTTCACGCCTGCATGAAATCAGGTTAAACAGAAACCAGTGGATAAACATCTCCAGGTTTGGCTTCTTTTACGTTTTCATTGAATTTTTTTCAGCAAACATAAACCTGCAGCCAATCAGAGCATTGATACAACTCATACATTACAATATGTTTGTTCTGTCATTTAGAATTATTATTTCCAAATAGTACTCATTAGGCTAAACAGAAATTAATATAAATGCCTAGACGGAATAAAAAAGTTGTATTAGTTAAAATCAAATCCATTCATTTTGTAAATTTAGTTTAATTATATTTGTTATTTTTGGAGAAATATTTACAACAAAAACACGTTTAAATAAAACATGATTGAAACTGAACCGGTCCGCTTTTATCTTCAGGCCTGGCCGCACCTGAGTGACGTCACAGGCTCGTGAGCTGCGCCTCGGTTTGTCACTTATCTTCCCCGAGCAGGTGAGACACACCTGAGCAGCGCGCACTAAGGAGCGGCTCAGACTTTTCTCTCCTTACGGACCGAAGTGGACCGGGTGGGTCAGGACTCAGCGGACCGTGACTCTCCTCCGACACTCAGGGTGATAAAAGTGTGGAAAATGTTCCCGCTCTGCTCTTCCTCCTCTCTCACCCCCCTCCTCCTCTTCCTCTCGGTCCCGCGGCTCGGCGGGGCCTCAGACTGCGGGAGCGACTTCCATCCGGGTGTGGACAACTTCGTGCTGGACACAGAGGGCTCCGTGAAGCAGGGCGCGGCGCTGCTGGCCACGCAGGACGTGCCCGACCCCACGGACTGTGAGCAGCTGTGCTGCCAGGACCCGCACTGCAACCTGGCGCTGCTGGAGCCGCGCGCCCCAGACGCGGAGGTGGAGACGCACACCTGCGTCCTGTTCGACTGCGTCCGCCAGAACCGGTTCGTGTGCCGGTTCGTGAACCAGGCCGGGTACAACACCTACATCAGGTTGGCGGTGTTCCAGAGGTACCTGCAGGGACCAGGTGAGACCCTCACGAGCTGAAGGAGAGCCAGAATGTGGAGCAGTTTCTGCACGGGCAGCTGAAACTCCAGGGATAGTTTCGATGAATCAGAAATCACTTTGTTTACTAATTTATTCTCATCCAACAACCAGACTTTGTTGTCCAGACTGGAGGCACGTGCAAAAATCCTGATCAAATAATTCAGTTTATTGGATAATTTTACAAAGAACCAAATTTAAAGTCTTCTCACTCTTTTTTTTTTTTTAAACAAAATCTGCCTAAAATCAGTTTGACATATATATTTTTTAGCTCCATTAATTAGGCGATTATCTGAAACCAGCTGAGGAATGATGATCTATAATTTCTTCCTTTGTTATTTTAATAACCTGTTAGGCCCTGCTGGGAGCGGTACTTGCTCAAAATAACTTTTTCCCATGTTTGATTTGGCCCACCGGTTGTATTCTCCTGTTTTATAAACACGTAGTTATTCCAACCATTGGTCCAAAAAGGGCTGTAGTGCAGATAGTCTTAACTCACAGTACTCACTTTGTCTTTGAATTATATTTAAATTAAACACAAGTAACTACAAGAGACGTTTAGATTAGATTTAAGCACACACAATTTATAAGATCACAAATACTCACATTTTAATTTATGAAAAGTCCCATGAGCTTTTGCCACTGGAGTGTATGCCAAATTTTCTGGAAAAAAAAGTGCTTAATCAACCACTTTACTTAAGTATTTGCATTTCATGCATTATATTATTGCATTTGGTCCACATCCCTCAGATCGATTTTCATATTGGCCCCTACAGGGAAAATGTTTGTGCACCCCTTTGTAAGAATTCATTTATTCAGTTTCCTCACAACATTCAACACGTCAGGGTTTCAGAAATGGCACATCTGGTGTAAAACTATCACTGTTATTTTTGCATTTTAAAACTTAATATTTCAGTTTCCAGGTTGGACCAGGTGAGTTATGATGTCATGGTTGGATGTTTGAAGTTGTAATAAAAAACAAGGGCTGCAGTTTGAACATGTGGTTTAACCAACATGTTGAGGATTAACATAAAAAACATGTTTGCTGCAGCTGTAAACATGTAGGCTGTGATGTGTGCGCCAGCTTTACGGTTTGGTCTTTACATGAGAACTAAGGCAAACATTATAAAATAGTTTAAACTGCTCGCCACAGTTCTTCTGTAGGTGTCGCTGCAGAGAAAATATCACCCGCACACAGCAGAATTAACACTAGAAGAAGCTGGATTGAATTTAAACTTTTGTAACATTTGCCTTAAATGTTTTAGTACAGAAACACATCTGCACTCTTTAATTATGGAAAACCACAATGTTTCTGGTTTAGCCTTTGATGTAATGATAAGACTTGACGAGGTTCAAACTGAGAAGGTGAAACTGGTGACAGATATGTTAATCTGGAGAATTTGTGATTTAACCTTATTGGTTGGTTGATCTTAACTGTGTTGAGAGAGCTCAAACTTGTTGTTTTTATGCAAAAATGTGAAAAGTGCATCAGCATCGTGTGACTGTTTTTGTCCCTCTTGGCTTTCTGTCATGCAGGCTTCTTTTCCTGTTTACATTTGAAGTAAAGTGATGGGTACAGTGACATTAGTTTTTGTTTACCTCATGAGTCCTAACAAAAGTGGTCAAAGCATCTTCACCACATCCTGTTTTTCAAAATTAAGTCCAAATTCCATGTTTGTTTGGATGCCATCATGTTGTTTATTTGTAGTCAGATTATCAGACTGCTTTAGGAGATCACAGGAACATTTGGAGGTTTGGAAAGAAAACTTTAAAGAAATCTTTTCAATAAACCTCCAGAAACTAGAAAATCTGGTTTTCACTTTACTGGGATGAGAAATGAAAATAAACACAATAAACATCCGACCTGCAGCAGCTCAGTCTTTATGACGTCACTGCGTGTGTCCAGGTAAGAAGGCTCCGCCCATTGCCAACGCCGGCCGTGACGTCGTCGTCCAGCCAGGTGAGACCGTGTTGCTCAACGGCAGCGAGAGTCTGGCGCTGCACGGCGGAAGGATCACCAAATACGTCTGGACGAGGGAGAGCGGAGACCCCAGCGTCTTGATGGAGGTAAGGGGCAGGGCTTCACTCAGGTTTCTACTGACAAAATGTTTCCTGAAAGTGATTTAGTGGTTTTAGTTTTTTGTTTTTTTTTTCAATCCGATCATTGATTTCAGAATAAGATTTACCAACTTGTTTCTGATCAGGTGAGTTCTTCCTATATAAACTCAGGGCTTTCAACATTAAACGTGTGTGTTTTCACTGGGATTCTGCAGAACACAGAACTACCTGACCAGGTGAGGCTCTCCAACCTGCAGCCGAGCTCGTACGTCTTCCAGCTGACTGTCACTGACTCCCACGGACAGTCCGCCCGCAGCAAGGTCACCGTCCTGGTCCTCAGCCCGGAGCAGTCCAGCTGTAAGTGCTCATGGGGAATGTAGGCCACATGGTGGAGGGTAATTTAAGGTTAAAAGGTCTGTTATACTAAAACCCAACCCTCACTTTTCCTGGCAGCTTGATGATTTATTTAAATTTAACAGATATCTTATATTTTAAACTTTTTGACCATTTGTTTATAATCCTGCAAAACGTAAAGTTCATTCTGTCTGAATACAGTCAGAGTCCATCATTCTACAGAGAGAAAAATTATTCACAAGTTAGAAAATCTAGCCCCAAAGGTCAGACTGTGCAGTGACCAGAGGAATGAGCTCTACCTCTGACTCCAGAGGTCACAGTTAAAGGTCATGGCTTACTTGGAAGAGTTGCAGAAGAAAATGTCTTTTTTTAAAAAAAAAACGACTCAGGCTTAAGGAACCATGAGATCTGGAGCAGTATTAGTTACCCTATGGTTTAGTTGGGCGGCTGTGGAAGAGTGGTTAGGGGAGTCATCCTGGAACCGGAAGGTCACCGGTTCGATCCCCCATCCAGATGTCTCAGTTGTTGTGTTCTTGGGCAAGACACTTCACCCCTAATTCCTCTGATGTGTGTCCCATCAGTGTATGAATGTGATTGGCACTGATTAGT
>JARVGW010000086.1:20765686-20778758 GCA_031762495.1 Anablepsoides rubrolineatus | reverse complement strand
ACTAAAGACAACAGCAGAGTGAGGAAATGTGCTCAGATTGTGCTCCAGCAGTCTAAGTCTATAGCAGCAGAAATAAAGAATAACTCAGGACAGGTGTGCAGCTGGAGTTAAACACCTTTACTTTATTGTGGGAATGTTTATCAATCATTCTCACACTTTAAAAAAAATTTTCTGTACATTTGTCGCAATTTTTGTTTTTTCATAAATTTCTACCATAAACATTCAGCTCCTTCAGAACATTCATGACTTGATATTTTAGCAATATATCCTGTTTGAGATATTTAGCTTTTTCTGCCATGTTTTTCCTCATTGAACATGAATGGAACTGTTTTTAACCTCCTTTAAAAACCTTTCAAATATTTTAAAATCTTTTCTGAACACTTTGCCTTTATGTTCTAGTTCTGCCTTTTTAATTCTTTGTGCTAATTTCAGCTTCTTATCTTAGTTCTCATAAACTTCTCACTGTGTTTAAGATCCAAAACTAAACTTTAGCATCTTCAGTCTTCATTAAATGTGTTTGTTAAACAAAATATTTTAATCTGCTAATGGCTGTAAATCATTTTTAGATAATAATAAATAATATATAAATAAATAATAAAACATTTAGCATCAAAGCAGCTGAACTTTAGCTCGTTTTGTGTTGTGTGATCACACTCTGCTGGTGATCATATTTGATCATATTTCAGCTGTTTTTGTTGTATCTGGTCCATAACCATCACTGTGTGTATTTTGTGTCTCAGGTGGACTTTCAGTGTCTCTGCTGCTCAGATATTTGTCTAAAGCCTCAGAGGACTGGGGTACGTTCACTGACCTGAACCCCCTCTTTGATCGGGGGCGTCGCCGTATGAACGTGAATCTGAATTTAATCAGAGGAATGAGTTAGGTCGATGCCAACGAGCCAATCAGAATGCGAGGAGGCATTGATTTTTGTTGATCAAACTGATTGAGTTGCAGTGATGTGATTGGTTGAAGCTGAATCACTCGTTGACTTGAATATGAAGGGTTTAGTTTTAATGACATCATCTCTCTGTCCTCCAATCAGAGTCGCCTCGTTTGTCCAACGCCTCCATCAGCAGCGATGAGCGCGCTCCATCCGCCGACGCCTCCGACCCGCCGCCGTCGGACCGGCGCCCCGTGAGCCTGATCTCCACACAGTCCTCGGGTTACGGATCCTCCAGGGACGACTACCCCACGCCGCCTCAACTCCCCGCGGGATCCTCCGACGTCGACCCGAACAAGAACCTGAGCCCCGCAGAGGGCGCCGCCGACCCCGGGGGGTCGAGCCCCCAGCCCTCGACGAAGAGTCGTAGCTTCGTTCACAGTAAGAACAACCTAAATATAGGGGGCACGCCAAACCGGGCCTCGAGTCGCCGGCAGCCCTTCATCAGCGCCACCATGGCGCCCAACCCCCAGCTGACCTACCTGGACCGTGTCATCATGGAGATCATTGAGTCCGAGAGGATGTACGTCAGAGATCTGCGAATGATCGTAGAGGTGAGTTAGAGAACGCCGCTGTACCCTCAGAGCTACGCAAGAGGTGCTGAGGACTGTGGACCCAGGTTCTGGGTCAGGACACAACACACCTCACAAAGACAGAAGGTGGGACAGAGGACAGAGGACTGGGGACAGAGGACTGGGGACAGAGGACTGGGGACAGGGGACAGAGGACAGAGGACTGAGGACAGAGGACTGAGGACAGAGGACTGGGGACAGTTGCTGTAACTCAGCAGCAGTTTGTCGTCAGGAGCTATAATTAACAGGTTAATACGGATTACCTGGTTATATAAGAGTCAGAACCACAGAGACCAGGACCAGAGACCAGAACCAGGACTATAACCAAGACTATAGACGTAAACTAGGACCAGAGATCTGAACCAGGTCCAGAACCAGGACCATGACCAGACACCTAAACAAAGACGAGAACCAAGACTATAGACCTGAACTAAGACCAGTGGTCTGAGCCAGGACCAGAGACCTGAACCAACAATCTAAAACAAAGAACACTTATTTAAATCTAAACCATGGACCTGAGTCTAAAATCCAGACCATAACCCGGTCTTGATGATTCAGCCTGCCCCCTGCTGGACAGACAGAAACAGAACAGAATTCATATGTGCTCACAAACATGTTTTATTTTTTCCTTCATCTTTTGCAGTCTTGTTTTCCTGACATCTGTTGATTCCCTGCAGGATTATCTGGCTCACATCATCGATCAGTCCAGTCTGTCCATCCATCCTGAGCAGGTCTGCGCTCTGTTTGGAAACATTGAGGACATTTATGAGTTCAACAGGTGAGAACTCTAGAAACACCTCCTTGCTTTTACTGAGTGTTAATGCTAATTAGTGTTGTGCTAATTACTTTGTTTAAAATACTAAAAATCATGTAGCAGTTTGTAAAATGATGTTTGTCTCGTTGCCATGGTAACTGCCTCCTGTTTGCAGCGAGCTGCTGCACGACCTCGACTTGTGTGACAACGATCCCGTCGCCGTCGCCAGGTGTTTTGTTGTGAAGGTGAGAATTTGATAATCAAACGAACGCGTGAAAAGGAATTAAAAATGTTTTATTGTTTGACCTCATATTTCTGTTTCAGAGCGATTACTTTGAAATCTACACCCAGTACTGCACCAACTATCCAAAGTAAGTCCTGGATTCCTGATCACACCTGCTTCCTACTGGTTCACAACGTGTCTTCACCTGATATTGTGGAGCCAATGAGGGCCAAAATTAAGACTATTACACAACCAGCAGTTGCTACATCCTTGTAGCAGAAGGCTAAATCTATACCTAATCCAGCTATTTATCTGATTAATGATAGGCTGGCCCCGATAACTGAGAGGCCGGAGCTGGAAAATGAGAAGGAGACTATTCATTTGAGTTAGCATCACAGATGCTAGCGACTAGCATGAATAAGCTGGCATTAGCATCGTAGAGGCTAGCGACTAGCATGGATAAGCTGGTGTTAGCATTGAAGAGGCTAGCGACTAGCATGGATAAACTGGTGTTAGCATTGGAGAGGCTAGCGACTAGCATGGATAAGCTGGTGTTAGTGTTGGAGAGGCTAACTAGCTTAGGAATAGATGTAGGCTGTTTCCAAAACGGCAGGCCGGGTCCTCCGAAGGACCCAGCCTACCCGGTCGAGGTGGGCCTGGTCCTTGGTAGACCGGGAAGACTGGAAAAAAAGTGTCTGTGAATTTGGACGGTCTAGCCTCCCGTCCTTACCCCGGTGTACGTCATGTCACCTAGAAACTGTGACGACGTTAACAGAAGCAAATTTAGATAAAAATTAGAAAAAAATATCAATTTGTTAGCGTTCTTAATATCACAAAACTATAAATATAACTTGAAGAACTAATGGACCCGCCGTAGGTGCATTTTTATTTCGCTATACAAGTTTTTTTTTTTTTTCCTGACAAAAATAATATTTAAAAACATGTTCATACAAACGATAAAAGTATTAAAATTACAACCGCTTGAAATCTTTCATTTTTATACCTCTATATTTTTATTTTAAACGTATTCTTTTCTCTTGCTTCGTCCGCCATTACTAGCATAAAAAAAATCTCCGGTCGGGCCACAATGCATTCTGGGATATGGTGGGCCGGGAAGGATCCATCGGACCAGTCCTTTGATTCGGGCCAAAGGAAGGACTCATTTGTCGCCTCATCGGAGGAGTCTTCGATTTTTGACGGCGTTCGTCACAGCGCTTTGACATATGCAGCTGACGAATTCGGCCATCAGAGGACCCGGCCCACTGTTTGGGACACAGCCTCCTGTTACAAGGATGTACTAACTGCTGGTTAAGCAATAGTCCTAATTTTGGCCCTCATACTGCACCATATCATGTCACATGCTTATGTCCCTGATCTCATCATTTTCAACTTGTTTACTAATGTAGGGTAACCTTTTACAGTTGTTTTATGCCACACCCCAAATAGCTTCATTACACCTTTTTCCATGTTAAATGTTCAGTATCATCAGGTCATACCTGTCTGGTGTAACACCTGGATTCTAAATGTTCAGTTTCCATTGGTCTATTGTTTTCCACCTGCATTTATTCCCACCTAAAAGCAGCCAGTTTTCACTTTTTCAAACCTTTTCCCTTCTTGTTTACACCTGTTTACGTGTTAACTCTTTACACACCTGTTTCATATTGCCATCACCTGTAAACACTTATTTTAGACCTTCATGTATTTTGTTTTACTTCTATATTTGCTCTGTTTTCTTTTAGCAGGATATCATGTCTAACTGTGAACACAAGTAGATATTTGACTTAACGAGTTCCCGCCTGTTAAAGTTGTTTTTTTTATCCACACCTGTCCATTTTCCCCACCTGTCACAGCTCAGTGGCGGCACTGACAGAGTGCATGAGGAACAAATCTCTGGCCAAGTTTTTTCGTGACCGTCAGGCGTCGTTGAAGCGCTCACTTCCTCTGGGTTCGTACCTGCTGAAGCCTGTTCAGAGGATTCTGAAGTACCACCTGCTGCTACAGGTAACTCACCTGTGTGCCTCATTCCTGTCCCCGGTGGTACTGAGCGGTTTAGAGGTGACATTGAATTCTTGGGGGTGACGTTTGCAGGAGATTGCAAAACACTTTGACCCCGAGGAGGAGGGGTATGAGGTGGTGGAGGAGGCCATCTACACCATGACGGGCGTGGCCTGGTACATCAACGACATGAAGAGGAAACACGAGCACGCCGTCCGCCTGCAGGTCACTAACGCCACGCTGTGCTTTTAATCTTTTCATTTTAGACAAAATAAACTGCAGCAGACCAGAACCTGAACCTTCATCTCTCTGCAGGAGGTCCAGTCGCTGCTGCTGAACTGGAAAGGCCCAGACCTCTGCACATTTGGAGAACTGGTTCTGGAGGGAACCTTCAAAGTCCCGCGGGCCAAACACGAGAGGACGCTCTTCCTGTTTGACCGCATGCTGCTCATCACCAAACGCCGCGAGGAACACTACGTCTACAAGATGCACATCTCTGTGAGGAAACAGATGTCCACCTGAAGCTGCTGCTGCTGCCGCCGGCCTGATTTTAATTTGAATGTTTTGTTTCCAGAGCTCCACCCTGATGCTGATCGAGAGCGCCAAAGACTCTCTGAGCTTCAGCGTGACCCACTACAAACACCCCAAACAGCCTCAGACGGTCCAGGTGGGTCCAGCTGCACAGGACCGCTTGACGATCAGCGGCTGATGGAGAGGGTGTCCAGCTGCTCGCTCACCTGTCCTCTCTTGTTTCTGTGTTTCAGACGAAGACAGTGGAAGAGAAGAAGCTCTGGGCTCATCACATCAAACGCATCATTCTGGAAAACCACCATGCCGTCATCCCACAGAAGGTCAGTGAGTCCACCAGGACCACCACAACCAGCAGTACAGACTCACAACCAGTGGTTCTAAGACCCCTACCCCCTGGACACTTACCCCCATCTTATATTTAAACTTTTACCCACTGTTATCAGGATGGATGATGTAATTTTCGTCATGAAACTGCGACAGTTCGGCACGATTTTGGCAGTTCGGCTGCAGCATGCTGAGGCCTTAAGTGCCTGGGGGGATAAATATCCAGCAGATAAGTGTCCTAGGGGGGTAAGTGTCCAGGGGGCAAATGTCCAGAAGTGTCCAGAGGGATAAGTGTCTAAAAGGAAGTGTCCATTTGGATAAGATGTCCAGGGGGTGTAAATGTCCTGATACCAGAACCAGCAGGAGAATAACAAAAGCTTCTTGTTGTTTCAGGCTAAAGAAGCCATTCTGGAGATGGATTCTATTTGTGAGTACAAACCTTTTTTATTTTCTATCTGTTGAAGTTGCTGATTATTGTTTTTAATGTTTATCAGTGTTTCCCCTAGGAACTTGGTCTTGGGGTGGGGGTGGTGGTGGGGGTACTTGTTTTATAAAGACATCAATTTACATTACTCATCTTCAAATATAGTAATAAATTTACATTATGTGAATATTTAATTGCCTAACTACATCCTAAAGTTAAGGGCTCCTCATGATAATTGTCAGTAATAATTTATGGTAGTAAATTATTATTGATAAGTGATTAGAACTGTGATGATCAGATTCCAGAGATCTCAGTTTGAAACCTTCTGGAGCTTTTCTGTGTGACTCTAGGTGTGACAGAGTGTGGATGGTTGTCACCTGCCTTCACCCAAAGGCAGCTGGGACAGTCTCCAGCCCCCACCCTGACCCTGATTAGGAACAAGGAGGAGGATTTTTCTTTATAGCAGGAAACAGACATTTAATTATAAAACATGATTTATTTTATGCTAATCTGAGTCTGTTTAGTGTATTTTGTAAATATATTTGACAGTTTTGTAGAAATGAAGACATTTGAAATGTTTATTCAAAATGAACCTGCTTTTTATGACTTCTGTAAAATGTTTTAAATAAAATATCAGTAAAATCCTCAAATCATGTCTTTCTAATAACCATTAGAACTCTAGTAGAACTTTAAGTCTTGTAGATATAAAAGACAACAGTTAGAAAATGCAACTATCAAAAAACTTCCTCCTTAAGGGTTAATGCTCTTGAATAGGACTGTCTGACCTGCGGTGTTTGTGTGTGTGTGTGTGTGTGTGTGTGTGTGTGACAGAGAGGAGCTCAGCTCTGTGTTTGAGTCCAGCAGGACCTGTAGGCTAACAGCAGCTCATTCTGTCTGGATTTGTGGTGTTTTGAGTTCACAAACAACTCTAGTTACTTCTTTAAAAGTTGAGGGATATTACAGTAGCTTGTAGCTGCGCTGCTGAACAGTGCTGTTTATTAGAACATGAACGGACACACGGTCACACACAGGGTCTGTGTTGATGATTCTTGCTGTAATAAATAAAAGTAATTATTGATAAGGTAATCATGTTGTGGCTTCATCTGTCGCATTTTCTTTTAAAGAAAGAAAAAGTAGCTTGCAAAGCTGTCGCATTGGTGCTATGTGATTTTAAAAAAAGCAGAGTTTCCATTGTGTGTCTAATCTCACACACACATGCGCGTCTTTCTATCTTTATGAGGACCACACACAGCCTCGCTCTGCGCCGTCTTTTTTTCTCCCAAGTTTGGCGAGAGGTGGATATAGAGGGGCTCAAAAATAGCTCTCGACTTGATCTGGCCTTATTTAAATAAAAATGACTACATGCTGTAAAATTCTTGAAGGGGCGGGCCGTCTCATTGGCGGGGGGGGCCGCCCCCCTTGAATAAGGGGAAAGGCTATTTATTTTTGTTGTTAATGTAGTTTTTTATTGTAATTTATGTTGTTTATTAATGTAGTTAATGTTGATTATTGCTGTTGTTTTTCTGCAGGTCCTCCCAGGTACCGTTACAGTCCTGAGCGTCTGAAGAAACCCGTGTCGGATGAATTTCCAAGAGATGCTCGTTACGGCCGCAGACAGTCAGGTGATCTCTCACACCTGATTATTGATCATTATTGATTATTGATCCAGTCTGTGTTCTTACAGAAGTTTGTTTTTCCTCTACAGAACCAACCAAACAAATGATGAAGAACAGCAAAGGTAAAAAACAAAATAAAGTTTGTTTTGTGGCTGCTAAAGAGGAGCGTTCAGGTATTGAGCTGTATTTTAGCTGAAAACAACAGTTTGCTAAAGATGAAATATTGTTTAATAAACCAGTAGCTAAAAGGTCAAATGAACAAACTGGTTGCTAAAAGCTACATTCAGTAAAACCATTACATAAAGCTAAAATTGTTTTTTTTTTTTTTTTATGACCACTCACCTCGGCTGCTCCTCCAGCTGATCTCGCAGCACGTCTGGAGGTAAGAACCATCGTCTGTGTAACATGTGTTGTTGTGAGTGATGCAGGGAACAGATGTGGTGCAGATAGTCGTAGACAGAAGCAGGATGAGCAGTTTGTGCCGCCCTGCAGCTCTCGGACAGCGAGGCCGTGGGACCGGGGGGGTTCCCGCTGCAGCCCGCCCTCAGCAGCTGTACGCTGGGGGAGTCCGAGACTGACAGGCTCACCTGTGAGGAGGAGGAGGAGGGTCTCAGCAGCAGGGGGGACACGCTGGAGCAGATGATGTGCAGCGAGGAGGAGGTGGAGGACGAGGCAGGAGAGCTGGATGAGTTCCTGCTGAGGGGCGAGCAGGTGGAGGACTTTGCCAGCTCCATGCTGGCCGCCATCTCCTGCTGGCACTACAGCGTCCAGGCCTTCCTTTCCTCCGCGGGGACGGTGAGGCTTCCTGCTACCAGCACCCCTCCCCCAGACGGCGGCTCCAGCTGCAGCAGCTCTGTAACACACTAAACGGATGACTCCAGCCTCTGGAACCTCTCAGTAACTGCTGCATGGGTTTCTGTGTGGGACTAACAGCAGGCAGCCTGCATGCTGGGCTCAGCGCTCTGAAGTCGGGTGATGATGTTAATAATGGTTAAAAACACCAGAAAAAGGACATTTATTCCAATAATCTGGTCAAGTTTAAGGAATTAAACATAAATACATTGATAAACACAAAGGCCTAAATTAATTTTACTAATAGCTGTGATTGACTCTTCTTTAAACCATAAAGTTAAAACCTAATTCTGTATCATTTGACAAGTTTTTTTAGTTTTTCTGGGAAACTCACAAAGAGATCAAACAAGAACTGTTCCTCTAATATATTTAACCCCCAGTTTAAATGGCTTTTATGGCTTTATGCAGCTGGCTTGATGGTCTTTTTGATTTTAAGGAGCTTCAGCTTTGATCTGACTTTAGTGCTGCTGGAAGCTTTGGTTGAGCAAAGAATTAGAGTTTTTGGACTTTTGTTTGGTTTTATTTTTATGTTTTGGTTGTGAAATATGCAAAGGTTTCTGAGACTGAACTTTCATTTGCTGTGTTTGGTTTTTCATCAGTTCTGTCTGTTTAAAGGGACATTTCATGCAAAAGAACCTTTGTTTTTTGTCGCTTCTCGTGTTTTATCCAAGCCTGAACAAAGTGTTTGCTACCAGCTGAGAATAAAAAGATGGTCAAAGTTTTTTTTTTTTGTTAAATATATCAAATTTTTAGCCTCATTGCTTTTCAGTTCTGTAGATAACTCCTCATGCTCAATGCTTGGATTTTAACCATTCTTTTGAGTGGAATGACCCTTTAATGTGAACGTTTTGCTTTCATGTTTTATTTTTCCTGCTTTTATATATAATTTAGACAAAGCCTGCATTTTGAATGTTGATAATAAAGCTATTCTTTATTTAACATCTTGTTTTGATTCATCTTTACTAAAGGAGACAGAATGTGGCAGCAGCTCCTCTAACAGAGAAAATGGACAACTTTCTGAAAGTAATAAGCTGAATGGATCTGAACCAACACCTGAACAGGTAAACAACAGCTGCATCAGTTTCTGTTACTCAGTTGTACTATTTATTATCTGTTTGACAGTTTTTTTTTTAGTTTTTTTTTTTTTTTTTCATTTTTGCGAGCTTCTCAAACTCATCTTAATTTGGTTTTCATTCATTCTGAAGCACTAGAGCTGCAATTAGACACTTGCACAGGAGCTTTTATTTTGAAAACCTGGTCTAAATCTGCCCATCTTCAACTCCATATATAGCACAGGAACTTTTAAATTGAAAACCTGCTCTAAACCTGCCTATGTTCATTTCAAAGTGTAGCACATGAGCTTTTATTTTGTAAACCTGCTTGAAACCTGCCCATCTTTATTTCAAAGTGTAGCACAGGAGCTTTTATTTTGAAAACCTGCTCTAAACCTGCCTATCTTTATTTCAAAGTGTAGCACAGGAGCCTTTATTTTGAAAACCTGCTCTAAATGTGCCAATGTTCATTTGAAAGTGTAGCACATGAGCTTTTATTTTGAAAACCTAGTCTAAACTTGCCCATCTTTATTTCCAAGTGTAGCAGAGGAGCTTTTAGGTTTGTGCACGGCCTGGTCACCATCATGTGTTACCTATAACACATGATGGTGACCAGAGAACTTAAGAAGAACGAGGTTTAGGCCAGAAACATAAGACAAGATCATAGTTGAAATGATCTGTTGCTAACATATTAATGATCTGCTGTTATGTCTTACAGCAAACAGCGGAAGAGTTTCCACAAGCGAAAACACCAGAGAAGACAGAAGATCCTAAACCAGAACTGTCCTCTGATCCGGCCTCTTCTATCATCTCTGTGTCGCCTCAGAAGTCAGAAGATCTGAAGCCTGAGGAATATCTAGAGCCTGTAGAGGAGCCGTCCTGTGCCACAACAGATTCAGACTCAAAGACCTTGAGCAGCGGCGAGTCCTCAGAGGACGAGAGGGACCCCCACGAAGAGTCCGAATCCCCGAGCATCCTCCCGCCCTCGGTCCTGGACAAGGCCAGCGACATTGCTCAGCACTTCAACAGCATCAAGAGAGGCTGCCTGGCTCAGGACGACGCTCGCTCCATCAGCTGCCCTTCGCCTCGGTTACCCAGCAGGACCGGCAGCATCCTCAGCCTCAGCACCGAGGCGGCCGACAGGCCTCTGAGGCGTAACAGCACGTCTTCAGAACCCCCAGAGACGTTCAACGACACGGACCTCACCTTGCCGACCAATCGAGACGACGGCATCTACGATCCAGACCGAAGCATCCGGCTAAGGCGGGACTCTACCCTGTCCAAGCAGGACCAGCTTCTCATTGGGAAAATCAAGACCTACTATGAGAACGCCGGGAACCAGGACGCCACCTTCAGCGTCCGGCGAAGGGAGAGTCTGACCTACATCCCGACGGGGCTGGTCAGGAGCTCAGTCAGCCGGCTGAACAGCATCCCAAAGGATAAAAGTGTCCGAACAAACTCGACTACTTCAACCGCATCTTCAAGCCTGGATCCTCCCTCTGCGGATTATACTCTACCTTCTAGTCTCTCTTTTGACTCTTTGAAGTCCGATCAGCTATACTCAGATTCTGGGGACCAGCAGAGGTCCAGGTCTCAAAGCCTGCACGATAATCTGTTTGACGATGAAGAGTTCAGACCTTCATCTGAAATGATAAAGGTCTGGCAGGAGATGGAGCAGCGTCTCACCGACGACAGAGAGTTTGGTCAATCCAGTGATGTTTTTACCCCAACCAAGACTTCTGACCCAGAGAGTGGAGCTTCTGACCTCAGCACCATCACTGAGGACTCCGCAAGTCCTTCGCCCCCCAAAACCAAAGCTCCAGGCTTCAGTCGGACAGGAAGCGTGAAGAACACCCTGAGGTGTTTCAGGGAGGAGGCCCCAGTTCTCAAAGCCACGGTTCCTCGGGTGGCCCAGCTGAGGGCGGAGGCTGAGGGCGAAAGACCCGTAGATGACACGAAACAGACGGACGACGTCGACAAGGGGAACAGCAAAGTCCTCTCTCTGGCTCGTCGGTACAGTCAGCTGATCAAAACCACCAAACCCACGGTCCAGCAGCGAAACCAGACCACCCCCATTAAGAAGAGCTTGTCTTGTGTGATGGAGGAGGAGAACTCAGGTGGGTGACATCATTTAACGGTAATCATAAACTACAAGCTAAGGAAGAGTAGCATGATTAAACAAATTATTTTAATTTTAACACTTTAATTCATCTTTTGCAGGTAAATCCAGCCTATCTTTGCCGCTGGTTTCTAATCACCCGGACCCCTCTCTGCCTCTAAGCCCCGCAGACCGGTCTCCGGTCACTGACAGCTCCAGGGTAGTCTCTCCAGGCCAGGCTCCTTCTCGTAGCCCCCTCAGCCCATCTCCTCCCGTCGAAGGCTTCACCTGGCCCGATGTCCGTGAACTCCGGTCCAAGTACTCCAGCGGCGGGCGCGCCCAGAGGAACCCGGTGAGCAGGAGCCGCTCCATCCCAGAGAAGATGTTCAAAGGCGGTCAGAGGAGGCATTCCAGTGGCTCCAGCCTCCACGACGACGAAGCACCCGGACCGGCGTCTTCGCGCAAACCTCGAAGGAGCCGAAACGTGAGCCAGGAGGAACGCAGCAAACGGCTTCACAGAGCCAACTCCCTGGACCCTCGGCTGAGCGGGGCACAGATGAGCGAGCTGCAGAGGCTCCAGGATGAGGCCAGCCAAGATGGCTACTACATCTCAGCCGAGGCGCCGCTGACTGACGACCCCGAGCACAAGATCATCATCATGGAGAAACTGCCAGATCCTGAAAAAACGGCAGGAAAACCAAAAGAGGACAACGACGACTGCTACGTCCAGATCCGCTCTCCCACCAGCAGGGAGAAGATCTCCATCATGGCCGTCATCGACCGCTGCCGGGCTTATCAGGAGTCTGACGAATACAAACAAAGAGAGGAAGCCAAAACCAAAACTGAGCCTGGAAAGGTGGGAGGGGCCTCTGCCGAGCAGGACGAGGGTCCGAAAACCAGGTCAAACTCAGGGCCGAAGGCAGAGAGCGGTCAGGGGAGCATCGTGAAAAATCTGAGAGAAAAGTTCCAGAGTCACAACTAAAACTAAAGAATCTGCAGCGTCTTTAATATTTATGTCCAAATAAAACGTCAGGTCTGCTGACGACAGACAACCAAAAACACAGTTCCAGTTCAAATACTGACCCAAGGTCAACGTTTTCACTTTTTTCTCCTCACTGTAACAAAAAGCCAAATAATCCAAACAAGTTCTTGCTGCTAAAAATATTTGAACAAATTAATTATCTTCAAATGGTTTAAAGAAAACTAAATGATTTCTTGTGATTTTCCTGTCTGATTCTAAAATTAACCCGAGCTGTAAATATCTTCGTACCAATATTAAGAACTGAATAATTGTTAAAAAGCACTTTTTTTGTACAGTTTGTCTTGTTGCACGTTTTTATTGTTGAGATTCATGTAAAACCTGTGAAAACACTAAAGAGGACTGAACCACCGAGCTGGAGGTCCAAAACCAGCTCATGCTGTTAAATTAAAGGTTTTACACTCATAGGGAAATAATCCACTCATTTTAACTTTTAAGGTTTTAGACCATAAAACTGCTCTGGTCTTCACCTGATTCAAAAATTACTCAAATCTATTCCCGTCTCAGATCATGTTGGAAACAAAAAAACAAGGTTTTCTTTAACTTTTTTGGCTGAATAAATATAATTGGACTCCTTGTTTCAAAGTCTTCAATAATATATTTGATTATTTTTAACTTATGTCTGTGGAAGAATCAATGTGTGTGGGGGGTG
>JARVGW010000086.1:20681350-20698064 GCA_031762495.1 Anablepsoides rubrolineatus | reverse complement strand
TATTCTATTCTATTCTATTCTATTCTATTCTATTCTATTCTATTCTATTCTATTCTATTCTATTCTATTCTATTTTTCCAGTCACCCTAGTAACAACAAACGCCGCCGCTCGGCCTGACTAACCAATCAAATTGCACGCAGTCTTTGACGTCACATCCTGCCGACGCACAGGGCTGGGTAAGTCCACCATCTTTGCTCAGGTTAGCCGAGTTCTACCGGGGAGTATGAGGTAAGAACTCAGCGAACAGAACCGCGGTTGAGCTGACCGAACCGGGACCGTCTCGCCAAGCCAACCGGACCTGGAAGCCGGCGGGCCGATCCGGAGCCGGACCTGTTTTTCCCCTAACAACACTCACACACAGCTCGGTGCTGTAGGGCTGCTAACTCGGCGGCTAACTTTAGCCTACAAAGAGGAACTGTTGCTACGGTTCCGTTTGCATCCATGTCATTTACAAACTTCCGGAAAAGAAGCCGTGCCGAACCGAGCCGGGCCAGCAGATAACCCTCCGGTTGTGTAGCCAGGAAAAGCAGCTGGTGATGCCGGGTGGAAGTCTGCGCCGGTAAAACAAAGTGAAGTTCGAGCAGCCTTTAGTCCTTTGGAAGTTCAGACAGGTGTTCCGGAGCGGATAGGGCGGCTTCATGACTGGACCTCCGTCACACTGACCCCGGTATCATGTCCACCAGGACCCCCCTGCCCACTGTCAATGAGCGGGACACCGAACAGGTGAGCGGGGTTCACTGTGTTGCTTTAATAACTCAAATGAATAATCTCTCTTGTGTTCGGGGGATTTATAATGAAAGTTTGGTCAGTGGAGTTTTACGTTTCCAGCTTCTTTTCAGGTTCCTGTGGAAGTTTCTAAAAGTCAGGAAGCTTCAGGTTTTCAGTGGACTTGAACAAAAACTTATTGATCCTGTTTTGGGTCTCCAGATTAGGAACAACTCAGGCGGGTTACATGATCTTCTCAGGAGGTTTCAGGACTCAGACCTGGATCTTAAAACGAGCCCTAATTACAACTGGGTCCAGATGATCATGGGTGCATCTAGAGACTTATATTTTTGGGTTTGTGAAGGTGAGATGGAGGTACCAGCAGGTCCAGTTTATTATCACAGGAAAAGTACTTTCATTTAATACATTTGGATCATTTGTCTCTTCCTGTGAATTACAAACATTACACCATGTGTCAAACCTAAGGCTTGCGGGCCAGATTCAGCCCTCGTTAACATGTTATCCGGCCCAAAAGGTAAAATTTTAAGTAAAATAGTTTTATTGTTTCTCTTTTTGTGTCTTTTCTTGTCAGTAGTTAACTTTAATTCTATATTCTCTTCTATTTTTAACCAAAATAAATTTATTTTTAAAGTTTTCTTTTTTAATTTGATGGATTGTGATAAAACATCTTTTTAAGAAATAGTCAATGAAACAGTTGTGACTGTGAGTATAGTGTAAGGCAATAAATGCTAATAATTATATTAAGGTATGCATGCTCTACATGCTACATAAAATATGATTTGATAAGAAAAACAACATTTTTTAAATAAATATTGACAGGAATTGGTCCTTGGCTTCGACCAAGCTTGATTTTTGGCCCTCTTTTTTTAGGTGAGTTTGGCAAACCTGCATTACACGAAACAACAAAGCTTTATTTTTACTTATATTAGGTTTAATTAAGTTCATAATAAAAACTGATTTTATTCTTTCAGTATTTTTTAACAGATTGAATAAATTTGACAGGTTTTTCAGATTTGTCAGTTTTGAGTCCTGAAACTCTTAAAAAATTATTAAAGTTGCTCCAAAGATAAAAACAAACACCTGTTAGTTAAAGAACTGATATTTGGGACATCTTGAACCATCAGATGCTGGTAAAAAATGTTCCCACTCTATTTGGTTTTTAGCGTTGTACAAAATGTACAAAATGATATTAACTAACCCACAAATAAAGTGCCACTCAGGTATTTTGTTTTTTACAGTGGCAGTTGAATCTTCATACTAACACTGCATAAGCAGCATGTTTTGTGAAGCGTAGACTTGTCATTTTTTTGACACACTCGGCGTTTGGCAACAAGATGTCCACAGCCGATACGTTTGGTTCATAAAACAATCAAATGTTATAACTACAGAGAAAAAATACCCATAAAGCCTTCTGCTAATCTACCTTTTTGTTATTGTTTTTTATTATTATTAACAAGCATTTTATTAAAAGTTGTAGCTGAAAAGAAAACAATCCTTTAAATAATCAGTTTGAATACCGTCTAAGTAGCAGACAGCTTCCAGGTGGTATCTTGGTGTGGAGCCATGTTGGGTCAGTAGGTGGTCCTTCAGTGTTTTTCAGATCGGATTAGGGTCCAGACTTCTGAAGGAAAGTAGACTCAAGTGTTCCAGACCAGCTCAGAATGTGCTGAGAACATTAACACATTTAGTTCTGTCCACTTCAGATCCACGAGGAGCAGTTTTTCTGTTTTCACTGAACGTTTGGGAGAATTTCTCAGAGTGTAGCAGGGCTGCAAAATATATAACAAGTCATATCATTATTGCAATATTAACCTCTGTTATTGCACATCGCAGGTTTTTATTGTGCAGCCCTACTGTGGAGGTTTCATTGGAGCAGTGTAAAGTCTGTATTATTGCATGTTATGTGCACACTTTTAAATGTTTAGTTAGCTTCAAAACAAACTGGCGTGACTGCTCTGTTTTGTGTGGATTATTGGAGGAAGTGTGTGCGCAGTCACGTTACCCTTTGTGTACCAAACATGCAGACTAAGATCACTTAAAAAAAGAGAGTCTGCTTCTAAACAAACTTTATTTTGGGTATTTATCTTATGAGACTGGACATTTCAAGTATGGCTGATATTTATAAATATTGCAATGATGATATCAGGTGCGATATGTCTCTTTTTTTGTCCCTTTTCTAATCTATACTTCCTACTCCTAGCTCTCATGAGACTCTGTCCTATTGGCTACTACTTCAAAACTCTTCAAATATATTAGTCAGCAATTACTGCAGTCCTAGCATGATATGAATATTGCACACACCAATATTGAGATGATGATATTTTTGCAATATATTGTGCAGCCTTAATTTCAAGCTAACATTAATTCTGTAATGCCGGTGCTGTATTAACCATTAATCAGTGCTTTAATTGGTGTTTATCAGTTTGTGGGTAAATTTCTCAAAAAGCTGATTTGCAAAGCTTGTATCCTGAAGTTGACTTAAAATTTGAGATCCTGAAGCTTCCAGGTGATACAGGATGGTGAAGTATTATTTTAACACAACAGCATCATGTTAGGGCTGCAGGTGTTTGTAGAGTTTTCATTATTTAATGTTTAATTTAATATTTAAGCTTAATATAAAACAATAAAATTTTTCCGTTTTAGGTTTTCATGTTTATGTTTTATACGTCGTTCATTTATTGCTTCTTGTGAATCAATTTTGTTTGTTCTGCGTAATTCTGTCTGGAGAGTTCAGATGTTGCGACGCTGTAACAAAACTGAAACTCCCATCATGCAACAGTCCTGCCAGATGGAATTTATTTACTGACATCCAGTCTTCCTCATAAAAGAACACAGACTTTCTCAAACTGCTTTGTTGTAGGTTTTTTCTTGTATGATTTCTTTTTGTAGGATTTTGATAGAAGTTTTAGAAAAACAGTTTTTTTTCTTGTTAATCCTAAACTTGAATCACATTAGTTTTTAAAAAGTTTTAAATTTAACTAAAACTTGCAGAAACCCTGGTTTTAATGTTCATTATGATTCACAATTGGATTTTATTTTGTCTTGCAAAAAGCTTCAGTCCAACAGAGAAGAACTACGTTCGTGTCTCATTTCAAAAGTTTGTTTTTGTGTTGGTTGTAAGCAGTGTTGTATAAAGTACCACAAACTGATACTTCAGTAAAAGTACAAGTATCTTGCCAAAAAATTACTTTGGTAAAAGTTAAAGTCTCTCTTAGGAATATTACTTGAGTAAAAGTCTTAAAGTATTTGATATTTCTTGTACTTGAGTATTAAAAGTAAAATGATTTAAAATGAGTAGTTAGATTTTCTGTAATGATATTTATTAGGTGGTGACCTCCCTAATAAATTACCGTCATATTAAAATAATGAATTTATGTTATATTTAAGATGTTCTAGTCTAGCTGTTTCAGTTTATATATCAAAGCTGCCCGAAGCTTTTCCCCAATGAAAATCTATCTGAGGGCTGCGGCCAAATGCAATAATATAATTCATGAAGTACAAATACTTTTTAATTACAGTCCTTTTATTTTAATGATTATGTCCTGCTGGAGTGTGACATGATTTGTTTGTGTACAAACTAATACAGTATCAGAATTTTATATATTTATACTTCTCATTCAACCACAATTAAATTCACTCTATCTAGGAAGCACAATATGGATAGATTTATTTTTTTTACAATAACAAGCTGGAATGAAAACAAGTAAAAATGAAGTAAAAGTAACAACTTTATGCTTTTTGTCTTTTTTAAAAATGTAAGAAGTGAAGTAAAAAGTTGGCTGAAAAATAATTACTCAAGAAAAGTACATTTACACAAAAATTCTACTTAAGTAGTAACAAAGTATTTGTACTTTTACACCTCTGGTTGTAAGTGTCTGCAGCTGTTCTGTGGTGGTCCTGCTCAGCTCTTTGTTAATCAAAGTTGTTGTTTTTTCCCCAGCATACATCTGGAGATGACAAACACGGTGAGGTGTCCCGCTCCGTCCGCTCTGCTCGCTGTAAAAACTCCTCCGCGGCCGCCGGAGACGACTCCCCCCACGTGGGGAACTACCGGCTGCTGAAAACCATCGGGAAGGGAAACTTCGCCAAAGTGAAGCTGGCTCGGCACATTCCGACGGGACGAGAGGTGAGACGCAGCCAGAGGGGCTGCTGGGAAACGTTGCTGACACCTGCGTGTACTGATCTACTTGTGTCTCTGCCAGGTGGCCATCAAGATTATTGATAAGACCCAGCTGAACCCCACCAGCCTGCAGAAGGTGAGGCGGTGTTATCGGTCCAGACACAATCAGAGCTAGAGCTGAGTGTTCACATCAGAGTAACGTCCTGCTGTGTTTTGGTTTCTCAGCTTTTCAGAGAGGTCCGAATCATGAAGATCCTGAATCACCCAAACATCGGTGAGTTCTGCTGACCTCAGAGCTGCTGCAAGTCCAACTGCAGAAATCCTGCTGACAGTCATCCCTCAGTTCCTCATTTTATACAGATTCACTCAGCAGATCCTGTTTGGATGTGAAACACAGAAAAAAACAGTTTTTTTTAAATCCTGCTCAGTCTGGTGTCGTGTTTAATATACAGCTGACATGTCTCACCTGTGTGTGCAGTGAAGCTGTTTGAGGTGATCGAGACAGAAAAGACTCTTTACTTGGTGATGGAGTACGCCAGTGGAGGTCAGTCACCTCTAAACACACAAACACACACACGCATGATTCAAACATACGACAAGGATCGAAGCAGTTTTGTTTTTGTGTTCAGGTGAAGTATTCGACTACCTCGTAGCTCACGGGAGGATGAAGGAGAAGGAGGCCAGAGCTAAGTTTAGACAGGTGACACACTCTCCTGCTTCTGTATAAGGCTGGGAGATAATTCAATAACCATATTTATCACAGTAGACTCATGTTTTATATCAATAATTTCAGTGGTTATTAACTAACGATTGATAACTTTCTGATAAAATAAGCTGGGACCTTTCAGCTAAACAACACCAGGAAAGATGAGATTCAACTTCAAAATAAAAGCTTCAAGCTGCTAATAGACGACAAATCCCTCGTGCTTATTTCTGAAACGTGTAACCCAGGGTGCCTTTCTCACTCTTGTCGACACATTCGAGCGACAGAGCGCTAACTTACTGGACTGGTTTACCATCGTGGGGTTAATATGAAAATAATTATTGATACATGATGCTGTTACACTGAAATGAGACATCTAAAAACTAAAGAGGGTGACCATACGATGCCCGTTTCACCTCATAACGGCTTAAAAATAAAAAAGAACGGCGTGGAGTGAAAGAAAGTGATGCAACAGCTTCAGAGGACATTGTGGATAAAAGAGGAAAGGTCAACAGTTGGGCAGAATTTCCGAAATTTTAAGTTGGAGAAATGTTGTACAATAATCAATAATTATTGATATCGACCGATATGAAGCACTACTTTTGTGATAAATGTTTTAGCCATATCTCCCAGCCCTACTACTGTACACACATCCCATAATGTACAAGTCGAACAGGTGCAGCTCCGGTGTTTCAGCCTGTTCAGTCAGTATTTGTGTCCCCACAGATTGTGTCTGCAGTCCAGTACTGCCACCAGAAGCACATAGTCCACCGGGACCTGAAGGTAACTCTTAGAACACATTGTGAATGTTTAACTTGACAATTTTCTCTCAAAACAGTGTGGTCGTGTGCGTCAGACCCAGTTGTTTGTTGTAAACCTCTGTGTGTGAACGTCCTCCTGTTCCTCCCTGCAGGCGGAGAACCTCCTCCTGGACGCCGACATGAACATTAAAATTGCAGATTTTGGCTTCAGTAACGAGTTCACTCTGGGTGGGAAACTGGACACTTTCTGTGGTTCTCCTCCTTACGCTGCTCCTGAACTCTTCCAGGTAATTAGATTAGAAATGAGATATTATTTATTTAAAATGATGTCAAAATGTGAAATGTTAAGTTTTGGGTTTCTTCACCCTGCTTTTTTTTGGGGGGGATTTTGGGTGTGAAATGTTTCCTGCCAGCAGGACAGTGGAACAAAAAGAAAATCTCCACTCAGTGTGATGAATCAGTAGTTTTAGTTAAGTTGTTCCTGTTTTATGTGAATAGCTGTGGCTGGTTTTCTATCACTCACTTGTTTTGTTGGATTCAGACTGAGACAAACTGTAACGTATGTGTTCAGGGTAAGAAGTACGACGGACCGGAGGTGGACGTGTGGAGTCTGGGAGTGATCCTCTACACCCTGGTCAGCGGCTCTTTGCCGTTTGATGGACAGAACCTGAAGGTGAGTCCCACACGCAGCAAGGGGAAATCTCAGAACTTCAGAAACTGTTAACTTTAACTTCTGTTTTTAATCTGCAGGAGCTCAGAGAGCGAGTGCTGCGAGGAAAATACAGGATCCCCTTCTACATGTCGACTGACTGCGAGAACCTGCTGAAACGCTTCCTGGTGCTGAACCCGGGGAAGAGAGGAACCCTGGAGGTGAGAACGTAAACATGGCAGCAACATGTCATCTGGCTATGGTGTGGTATGAGGGCCAAGAATATTGCAAAACCAGTGGTTGCTACATCCTTGTAGCAGGAGGCTACATCTACTCTTAAGCCAGCTATTGATCTGATTAATGATAGACTGACACTGCTAACTGAGAGGCTGGTGCTGGCAAATGAGAAGGAGACTATTCATTTGTGTTAGCATTGGAGAGGCTAGCAATTTATTTATTATTAATCAGATCAATAGGTTGGTTAAAAATAGATATAGCCTCCTGCTACAAAGATGTAGCAACTGCTGGTTGAGCAATAGTCTTAATTTTGGCCCTCATTTTGCGCCATAATTTAGGAAGTGTCAGAGTCCACTTGGGTTTCTGTTTACAAACAACCAAAGAAGCAGAGATTTGAAACCGGTTAGCTGTAACATAACGAATAAATTGTAAAATTGGCATTGAGCCGGTTTATATTTCTTAAAAGTAAGATTTTTACACTTCAGCCAAGTAAAATCAAGGCCACAAGTTTTTTTTTTTTATTAGAATCTAAAAAATTTAAAGAATATAATTTTGTGATGGTTTGTTGTATAAATAAGTATTCAAACATTATCTTATAAAATCCTGAACAAAACACAGTGGAGCACTGACAGAGCCTGTGTTTAATGGAGGAATTACATCACTCATCTGCCAGCTGGGCATTACGTCACCTCATTGTTCTTTGGCTGTAAATACAGCCGCAGAGAAAGTCAATAAAGGTTTGTTGTTTTGTTTTTGCTGAGCTTTCCAGGGACTACCTACTGACCCGTGTCAGGTTAGAAGATAGTCGTTAAAGTAGGATATATCCTGCAAAATACACTTTTATAGCTGTTGGATACATTTTGTTGTGTACTTGGAGTCTCTGGGAGTGCAGAAAAAAATGTTCATCTCTCTGCTTAGATATCTTTATATTCTGTTTTGGGCCTGTTTTTCAACCCATTCAGTTTTCTAATCTATTCTGTCAAATTATTTGTGACAGAACTTATAAACAAGGTCTGGACTTACCAACTACAATTCAGTGGTTTCTCCTCTGGTTCTGGGTCAGAATCCATTATTTCAGGCTGGATGGACAGGTCTTCCCTTGTTGACATCTTTTAATTCATTTGTATAAAATAATTTCTGCGCAGCTATATAGTGGTAAACCCCTCTAGAACAAACCGCTCTGGAAGCTAGATGGGGGCGGGGGGGTTTGAAGTGCCTCATTTGGAGTTGATCCAAGACACACCCCAGAAAAGGGGTGGGGCTTGTTGAGTTACAATATAGAGGAATTCAGACCAAAGCATTGCAATTCCACTTTATATAGACCCCAACTGAAGGATTTAAATGTGAAAAAGAAAGATTTAAAAGCATCAAATGTCTGCATTGAAGTTTTTCAGAATTAATCTGGGTTCAGATTATTTAAAGAAAGGGAAAAGAAGTGTTTCAGACCGGCTCATTATGTGGTTTTAGTTCATCCTGGGAGTGTTTACATTGAAATTTAGTTCATTCCACTTGTTTAGTCAAGATTTCGAAAATCGTTTGGTCTAAAAAGTGTTTTATTTTTTATATATTTCGTTTGAATGTTTCTGAAATATTTTCTCCAATCTGTGCCTTTCCTCAGCAAATCATGAGAGATCGCTGGATAAACGGTGGAGATGATGGGGAGCTGGAGCCTTACATGGAACCAGAGCTAGACATCAGAGACCACAGCAGGATGGGTACATGCACACACACACATACACGCACACACAAGTGTGGTTTGTATATCCCAGTGGGGACCATGCATTGACTATCATTCATTTTTTTGAAATTTTATATCCTAACTCTGACCATTTACCTTAAAATGAACCTTTCAGGTACCTACCTGACCCTAAAACAAACCTAATCTCAATTCACACCTTGATCCTAAACCCAACCCCCACCCGGGGGGGGTTGGGTTTAGGATCAAGGTGTGACCAGGCATTTGAACCTGTGGGGATGGGGCATTGGTCCCCACGATGCACGTTCAGTCACCATGAGGCTGCTTTTTCGGGAAAATTCTCCCTATGATGTACACACACATGGCGGTGAGTTTTGATGGACATCTCTGTGCTCAGACTTGATGGTGCAGATGGGTTACTCCAGAGAGAAGATCAATGACTCCCTGTCTAAGATGAAGTACAATGACATCACAGCCACCTACCTGCTGCTCGGGCGGAGGGCTGCTGAGGTGAGAGGTTACTGTGGTAATCGCAGGTGAAGCCCAGAGACCCTCTGCAGAAACTAACCGCATGTGTGTGTGTGTCGTTCAGATGGAGGCAAGCGACTCCTCCTCGCTTCTGAAGCCTCGTCCTTCCAGCAGCAGCAGCCAGTCTCCTGCTCACCTCCTCAACCAGCGAACCTCCTCTTCCTCCAGCTCCAAACAGAGGAGGTACAGCGATCAAGGTACGAACCAGAACCAGAACCACTTCTGTTAGCGAGACCACACCTGAACTAACTTCCTCCTCTGCTTCTCAGTGTGTCCTGTTTCCTCCACGGCTCCTCCTCCCAGGAGGAACCAGGCTGCAGGAGATGGGGAGTCGAAGCCCGAGGGTGGAAGTCAGAACAAGAAGTCCAGTCCCGTCGAGGCCGGCAGTCCACTGCTCGGCAACGCCAACAATCCCAACAAGAGCGACATCCCTGAACGCAGGAAGGCCTCGGCCACGCCCCCTGTGAGTATCTGTCAAACGAATGGGAAGCAGCATACAGGAGTGGGCGTGGCTTCCTGCAGCAAATCACATTCTTTCTGTGTGTTGCAGACGTCGTCATCCAGCATGACGAGGAGGAACACGTACGTGTGCAACGAGAGGAGCGCCACAGATCGAACTACAGCAGTCCACAATGGCAAAGAGAACAGGTAGAGTCCACCTGCTGATCTGTGTCGCCCCCTCTGATCCACAGATGTGTAATTCCCCTCACCCTTCTCCCCTCAGCTCATTGACCACACCCACCCAACGCTCCGTGGGCGGAGCCTCCACCCACAGCGTCAGCAGTGGAGCCACACCTCCTGACCGGCTTCGGTTTCCTCGTGGGACAGCGAGCCGTAGCACCTTCCATGGAGGACAGCTTAGAGAGAGGCGCACCGCCACCTACAACGGGCCCCCCGCCTCCCCCAGCCTGTCACATGATGCCACACCTCTCACTCAATCACGGTCAAGAGGCTCCACTAACCTGTTCTCCAAATTCACTGCCAAACTGACACGAAGGTACAGAAGAGAGCTTTGTTTTTATTTCACTTCATATAGGATAAAATGTTTTCACTTCACTTAGGGCTAATGTCTCTGCATTAAGGGGGACAGTGTTTGTATCGATGCACTGTGTTTGTATCGATGCACTGTGTTTGTATCGATGCACTGTGTTTGTATCGATGCACGGTGTTTGTATCGATGCACTGTTTGTATCGATGCACTGTGTTTGTATTGATGCACTGTGTTTGTATCGATGGACTGTGTTTGTATCGATGCACTGTGTTTGTATCGATGCACGGTGTTTGTATCGATGCACGGTGTTTGTATCGATGCACGGTGTTTGTATCGATGCACGGTGTTTGTATCGATGCACTGTGTTTGTATCGATGCACTGTGTTTGTATCGATGCACAGTGTTTGTATCGATGCACAGTGATTGAAAGCTTTCAGCACCTTTTTTCTGCTGAATTCTCTGTTTAAAATTACATTTTGATGAAACCGCTCCTCTGCTTTTGCTCCTTATCTAATTATTAACCTGTAAACTCAAATTCCTATTTTAATTATTTTCTCTCCAATTGTTCTTGTTTTGTTTTTACTCTGTCGTCACTTTTTTCTGTTCCTTTCTATTTTTTATTTTGCTTTGCTGCTCGTTGTCTTATGTTTTGTTTCCTGTCTTGTGTCCTTGCTGTCAGAAGGATGTCAGAGGTGGAGAGGAATGGCAGACCTGAGGGGTCCAGGTAGGTCTCACAGGTGTTAGTTAGATGGAGGCAGCCAATCGTAGAGCAGTATTTGTGTTAGGTGCAGAATGGACACTGTTCAGGTGTCTATTTATTTTTTGTCCTCTTCAGTTAGAGGCGGTCCTTCTTACCCATTCTCTTCTTCTTCTTTCCTCAGCCGTAACGTGACGTCCGATCAGAGGGAGGAGCCTGCCTCCCCTGCTTCTCCCCACCTGAAGGACTCTAAGCCACGCTCCCTGAGGTTCACCTGGAGCATGAAGACCACGTCCTCCATGGAGCCCCTGGACATGATGAGGGAGATCAGGAAGGTCCTGGATGCCAACAACTGTGACTACGAGCAGCGCGAGAACTTCCTGCTGCTCTGCGTTCACGGGGACGGGCACGCCGACAGCCTGGTCCAGTGGGAGATGGAGGTGTGCAAGCTGCCCCGCCTCTCGCTCAACGGCGTCCGCTTCAAACGCATATCGGGAACGTCCATCGCCTTCAAGAACATCGCCTCCAAAATTGCCAACGAGCTGAAGCTGTAGACGCACCGGTACAGGGAGGGACAGGTGGAGACAGAGGAGGGACAGACGGATGTCTTCCTTAAGTGATGTCTTCTTGCGTCGAGCTGCTCACTGAGACACATTAATCTGAACTGAACAATTACAGATATCTGATTGGCTGCAGTTTGATGCACCTGATTAATGATTGGTTGTTTAACTCTCTTGTCTGTCTGCTGATTGGACAGTCGTCTGTCTGTCTGTCTGTCTCTCTGTACGTGGTTCCCCACCTGGTTGAGTGGACTTTAATGCAAAGGATCATGGGACTCTGAGGCCCAGCTGTTACTTTTTATGTTCAAAAAGCCTCCGCAGACACTGACCTGTGAGTGTTTTTGGCTCCGCCCACCCCACAGGCCGGTGGGCGGAGTCACGTGGACAGGTTGGTGTGTTTGTGAATGTAAATAGTTTCTCACCTTGTTTTCATGTTGATTTTTGTACATGTGAGCAGCCAGCTGATCCTCAGCTGGTTGTTTATCTGAACCTCAGGCTCACCTGTGTCTCATTAAACACGTTGAACGCACCGCAGCTTCCTGTCCAGCTTCTGGAACGATTAATTTACAGATGGCCGTCTGGACGGCAGAGGTCTCATCAGTCCACCAGATCCCTGCTGGATCTCTGTCTCAAGCTGAGCTCCTCACTTCCTGTCAGAACAGGAAGTCTGACTCCTCGTCTGTGATTTAATTTCATTTAAACATCTGCAAATCTCAGATTCACAGCAGCAGTCGTCTTCATAAAAGTGATATAAAAACTCTTAGCAGTAATTATTACCCAGTAATTTAAATATAACTCATATTTCTGAGTTGGTGTTTGTGAACGCAGCTTCTTAAATCTGTTTTACTACTTTTCATGCAGAGAAAGTTCAAACAGAGCTGATGGTTGTGTAATAACAGAGGCACAGCAGCAGGTACTTTGGGCCACAGAGACTTTATTATTACATATTTCAGGTGTTAGATGGGTCCAACAGGTGCAGACAGGAAATAGAAAATCCTTCACATGTTGGAAGACTGAAGTCTAATTGAGCGGCTCTAATCGTCCCGCAGCTTCAGGACGGACTGATTACAGTGAGGAGGGGGTGAGGAGGGGGAGGGAGAGGTGAGGAAGAGGACGGTGGTGTCGGGGTACAGTGAGACAGTTCACTTCTGCTCAGGCATCATGTCGTCGATGCCGTCTCCGCCCTCCAGACGCTTCTCCATGTTGACCAGCAGGTTTACTCCGTCCACCACCATCTGGACCAGCTCCACCTCCGAGAACCCCAGACGGTCCGCGTTGGAGATGTCAAAGACTCCGCCCACCGCCGCGGTGTCCACACCACCTGGGAGAGACGAACAGGAAGTGATGTAAAGTGCAGCGGGTTCAGTGGGTTTACCTGCGTTCCCTCCGGCGTACCTGTTCCTCTCTTCTGCAGCCGCAGTCTCTTCAGGATCTCCCCGAACTTCTCGTGCTTGCTGAGGTGCGGCAGCTTGACGTGCACGCCGGCTCTCAGGCCCGTCCCCAGGTTAGACGGGCAGGTGAGGACGTAGCCCAGGTGTTCGTTCCACATGAACTCGTGTCCCCTGTCCTTAAACAAGTCTTCAATCTGCAGGAAGAAGAGACACGAGTGAATGTCTCTGTTTTTCTCATTTTTTTAATTTTACGGAGTTTTGAACCTGTTTAAAGCAGATTTGCAACAAATCTCACAAATAGAGTGATTGAATATTTTCAATCTGTCTCTAGCTGTAACTCCAGTGATAATTATTGCTATAAAACTGGTCCAAATCTGCCCGTCTTCATTCCTAAAGTCAGAAATGTGGGATGGCTGCTAAGATTGGTACAAAACAAGCTGTGGTGGGTGACAGAATAAGAAGGTCACTCAAATTATGGTCAAAAAAGATCAGAAACACTCAGTGAGACTGCCAAAAAAAACTACATGTTTTCCCACATTTTGAGTAACCAACTAGTCTTCCAACATCCTCAGCAGCTCAGTAAAACTCCACCTTTAGCTCCCGCTACTCAAAAACTGCATTCTTGGTCATTTATGATGTTTTGTTATCCGTCCGCCCACACGTTCACAATTTAATCTGCTAGAGTGCTCTTTACACATTAAAACGGGCAGATTTGTACGGAAGAGGATTAGGGCCACAAAGCAAATAAATATTTGACTTTTATCTCAGAATTTTGAGGGGGGGAAAAATCAGAATTAAGACTTTTTTCCTAATTCTGAGAAAAGTCACTTCTGGAAATAATAAAAAAAGTCAGAAATCTGAGAAAAGAAGACAAATCTGAGATTAAAGTCTGAATTCTGAGAAAAAAAAATTAAATTCTGATTAAAGTCTGTATTTTGAAATTCTAATTCTCAGAAAAATCCATTTTGAGGGGAAAAAAATCAGAATTCTTGGAAATAAACGTTAGGATTCTGATTTTATTTTCTCTAATTCTGAGAAAAAAATACTCTAATCTTACATAGATTTGGACATGGTTTTAAAATAATTATCATCAGTGGGGGTGTCAGACCTGGACGTTTTGTCTCGGATTAGGATGCAGGTGTCGGGATATGTCTGCAACTTTTCTTTTGAAATCGTCACAAATTGTTTTTGGAGATGTTAAAAACTCCAGCAATGAGGACTGTGACCCTCTGCTTCAGGTGCTCTCTCACTGAGCAGCGACCGGACCCCTGAATGTCAGAGCAGAGGACCGGATCGTGAGGCGCTCACCTTAGTGAGTCCGGTGCAGAAGCGGGTGAACACCTCCCTCATGTTGCCTCCTTTCTGCATGCTGATGACGCGCAGGTGATCCTCCTCGTTCACCCACACCAGGAAGGTCTTGTTGTCGTTGTGCCTGCAGGTGAACGACAGAGAGGGGTTAACAACAGAAAGTCCTGATCAACCCAAACCCCCAGTCTGCAGAGCACTGACCAGATGCCACGAGCGTCGGGCCAGTCGCGGCCCATCCCAGAGGCCAGCAGCAGCGGAGAGACGGGCTTATCAAACAGGAAGTGGTCATCTATCAGCTGCTGCTGCTCCTCGTCCGTCATGTTCTTTAAGGCGTAGTACCTCCCATTCAGGTCCCCTTCCAGTGAGTCCAGAGCTGCGGGGGACAGAAACCCAGGGTCAGGACTGACGGATGACACCGGGAAACTCCAGTATCAGTACCAGCCTCAGTTTCTCAGGTTTGCACCTAATTTTATTTTGAAGTTTTGACCAAATTGTCTGTTGTTTCTCAACATGAGATGATCTGAAATTCTGGCATAGACTGGGACGGGTGATATGCCTTCTATCAGCTGATGCTCGGTCTTTAAATTTGTGCAAGAATTTAACCTTTAAGCAGCTAAAACCACATCAGGAAGCTGCTGGAAGAAATGTTTTTTTTTTTTTAATCAAATCAAATGTCTTTGCACTAATGTTCTTTAACTGTGAATCCTGATTTCTGCCAGCAGGGGGCAGTGGAGACCGCCCCTCCTAGCCAACGCTGGGCTGCACCGGTTCCGTCCGGCTCCATTCAAATACAAAAGCTGTGATTTTGGACAAACCGAGCCGTCGGGCTCATTAGGAGTCTCAGCAGGACGGCTCTCGGCTCACAGTTACGTAATCTGGTACGGTCGCCAACACGCTCACTGAGGCATGATGGGAAGTCTCTAAATAAAGACTCATCAGCTGCAGCGGGAGCTAAATAAAAACCTGAGCTGTCTGAGTGGGACAGGAACGAACACTGCTTTATCCGAGGATCCCTGAACACACCAAAATGTGGTGCTGATGTTGCTAAAAGTGACACATCCTGTCTCATTAAATTAGATTAGTTTGTTCATTAAATACATCAACAACAACAGCAGCAGCTTCTTTGATTATAGAGGAACAAAAACAGGAAATTTAAATCTGTTACTTTAATTTAAATTCTGCCTCAGCTTTTATCCAGTTGTTATATAACTGCAGAAAGCTGCTGTTTCTTAAAAAATCATCTGTGAAGAAATATAATCTTATCTTGACCCAGATGGGTTGTTAAAGTTCATTAAAATAAAATTAGTTCATATATCCTAACTCCCGTTTGTTTTCCTGTACTTACAATAATCTAGTTTCTCTTGTTTTGCCTAAAAACAAAATGCTGAGTAAACAAAGCATGGCTGTGACAAATAAAAACATTCAAACAAATAATCATTTCTTAAGGCAAACAAACAACTCCGCTCTCGACTGTCGGGACGTTGTACCTTCGATGGACATCTGTTCGATGCCACGCCTCTCGCCGCGGCTGCAGTGTGGCGGCAGGCTGAAGCCACGGATGCTCCGCCCCGTCCGAACCCGAGAGCTCAGGACGTAGTTTGGATCCAGATCGTCTCCACCCTGAAAACAAGCAAGTGAAGCTTTGACCGGAGGAAGACAGGAAAAGACTAAAGGGTCATTTCAGGTCATTTCAGCACCACGAACAGAGGACAGAGTCCAACCCTCTGATTAGTCCAGGTTCCACATATTTATTGTGCCTTGAACTTTCAGGGTTCAAGTCTCTACAGGTCTGAGTTTACCTGCAGGTTTTCAGAGTTCAGGTCTGTCTTGTGTTTGTCTGTTGGTTTGTATCCTCCGTGGCGGTCCTCGATCACGGGGTCCATCAGGTCCTTGAAGACTTCGTACGTCTCCTCGTCTCCAGCCACACAGCCCACCGTCATGATGAAGGGGTGACCTACAGGGACCAGAAAGACTTCAGAGCCAGACTCAAACCCACACTGGTTTATGGTGAGTGGGGACGGATAAAGAACCTATATGAGAGGGGGTCTCATAAGTGGGCTGATTCCTCTCCCCATAAAGAAACTGGTCTTTATTCAAACCTTGTACCTCTCAGATGAAGGACACAAGGTTAGAGACACTCAGTGTTCTGAGCTTCTCAGGATCCATAAAGGGGTTCCCAAGAATTATTTCTTTGACTACTCAGAGTCAGGTATTTGTCTAAGTAGTGCAAAGAGGTCTGTAGTTCAATGCCACAGGCATCACACAGACTATTGTCATGGAGTCCCATCACCATTTTGTGGCAGTTGAGCAGATTGTGCCCAGTTAGGACTCCAACCAGTGTACTTA
>JARVGW010000086.1:20128728-20142539 GCA_031762495.1 Anablepsoides rubrolineatus | reverse complement strand
TGGCCGATTAATCGATTAATCGAAAAAATAATCGACAGATTAATCGATTATTAAAATAATCGTTAGTTGCAGCCCTAGTTCAAACCTGAAACATCACTCAAGTTTAAAGACAGGCAGATGAGGTTGAGAGGCGTGTTGGGGGAAAAAAGAGAAAAAAAGAAGACCGGCTTACTTTACTTTATTTTTAATGCATTGCCCCTTATTTGAATATAAAACAGGACCTAAAAAATGCTGCAAACATATTTGAGTCTGTTAAATTTTGTGCAGAAGAATGAGGTTAAATCAAGAATTCAATTGTTTTTTCATTCCAAATGAGTATTACATGAGGAATGAAAGATAGATAGATACTGTCAGCAAAACATAAATAAATAAAATAAAATAAGGCATAAGAAGATAAAAACTAAAAAAACTGTACAGAATGTGTTACACATGGGGTGTACTGCAACATATTCAGCCAGAGTAAAGTGATTGTTTGTGGGGGAAAAAATGGGAAAAAAGTGAGATTAATTGTGATTAATCGCAAAAATACCTCGAGATTAATCGCGATTAAAAATTTTAATCTATGCCCAGCACTAATAAAAACATGTCAGCTGAAAAGAGATGCAAGAGATTTTTAGCTTTATAAGCTTTTTATTGATGAGAAGAAAAAAAAGAAAAATGCAGAGAGCATTTGGTGTGACAGACCTGACTTACTGTTCTTCCAATTTAACAAAAAAACTATCTGATCCCAGATCTTTATTGTAATTCAGAGAAATGTAAAAACAAAGGCTGAGCTGCTCCAACTGTTCACACTGTAAAGCTGTCATGATGATGTCATGTAGGAGGAAGTGCTGCTGATCAAACAGTTGGTGAAGATCTGTGAGAATCAAACACTTTCTGCTCTCTGCAGAATTCTTTACATTTAAACTGTTTTGGTTTGAGGGTTACTAATAAGTAATGGTTATAATCTGTGTTCTCTTGGTCTCAGTTTCTAAAAACAGAATAAAAATGCCCAGTTCTACCTTCCGTCCTGCTGGAGAACATGGGCGAGGGCTCTTCGGCCGACGGCTGCTCCGAGCTGGAGGGCAGCGACAACGATAGCGACTGGCTACTGCTACTGCTCGTCTCGCTGCTGAAGACGGGCGATTGGCTACTCCCAGTGCTTTGGATTGGTTTGGAGGGGCAGTCCTCCTCGGGCTCCTTCTTCTGGATGTCTGAGGCGGAGAACAGAGGACAGAGACATCAGGACGAGGAGAAAAAAACAGACAGAAACAAATATAGGAAGGAAGACAAGAAAAATGTCAAAACCACCAGGGGTCTTTAAGATCTCCTCCTCTTATTGTCGTCTCTTCCTACAGATTTGACTTGTAGTTAATCAGTAGTCGCAATTTCATCCAATTTTAATTCGAAATTTGAGCGAATTGTTAAAATTTCGCAAAAAGGAAAAAACAAAGAAATGCGAATCAGACGGGTTTCCATCAACTGGGTTGAAGGGAATCAATTACGTCAGGCGCATGTGTGTAGGGACAGGAAGGAAAAGTCACAAACTGGCAGGGTCCACATATCCCAGGAAAATGGAGAGAAGTTATCAGGAAAGTGTTGCTACTATCGAGAAAGTTGTAATGAATTATTCTGTCATCTTAACTCGGCGATGTTACGTGCTGTCTGGAGACGAAGAGAAAGAAATGCAATTCTCTTCACGTTGAAGGAAATTTTGTAACTGATTAATTGAATATGAGATGCAGTATTGTATTTTATACTTTCTGATCATTTCAGCCTGTAAGTTTAAAGCAGACAAAGAGTTGGTTTAGTCTAAACAAACCTGAGTTATGTTCTGAAGTCTGACGTAAAAGGTAACACCTCCAGGGGTGTAACCAGGAAGTGAAATGCATTATAGAGCCATTTATTATTATAGTAAAGGGAGTTGTCAGTGTTGTGCAGACTGCTCTGAGCAGGGCAGCTGTGTTTTGATTCACCCAAGGTCTCTCAGAGGCCTTAGTTCTGTGTCTTCTACTTTGAATCTGATTGGAGACAGAAGATGAAAATAAAGTTTTAAGAAATGCTGGATTCTATATTCGGACATACCATTTTGAACAACGCAGATTTTTCCTACAACGTTACGGGATTAACTGAGAATATGCCGACGGCTGGAGGAGGGTCCTGCTGCCGGTCGCAGCTGCAGTCGCTCCGGTACCAGGACCGGACAGACAGCAAGAACAGCTGATCAACCATGTGAGGTAAATCTTCGCTACATCACAACTTACTCGGCAAGTGTGTTTCCATCTCTCCTTTTGCTCATTAACTCTTTTTCAAAAAACCCCAAAACCACCTCAAGTGAGCGTATCAACTTTTTTGCGAATTAGAGGAAGTCTTTTTTCGAATCATGCCATTTCCATTCACCTTTTCTGATGCAATACTTCAAAATGCGCATTAAAAACATTGATGGAAACACGGCTAGTAACTACTAAGCAATTAGCTCCTTTAAAAAGGAGCTTTAACACCCACATTAATGTGTGCGTGTCAAAGCAAACAGCTACATCAAATACTCCTGCATTACACAAGAATAAGAAAGTTAAACGGTTCTGTAGATAATTATCTTTTTGACTTTTGTTTCAGCTTGAATGAAACTTTAGGTTGTACAATTACAAGCTGCAGATTTTATATTAATTCTTGACATGTCAAACTTTGAAACTAAATTAAAATAAAAGTCTAAAATTTCTTGAAGGAATGCATATCGCTTGCCATTATTTATACCAGTTATTGTCATTTTGAAGCCTTTAAGCTAACGTGATGCACATTACGCAAACACTTGGGCAAAAACACGATCCCTCTGCCTCTGCCAGCAGCTTCTACACATAAAGTCATCATCTGGCAGCACCATCGGGTCTGTATTTACTGAGAGCTCAGTGAATGCTGCTGTCTGCTTCAACTCCAACCCACTGTTGACTTTAGACTTTTGAAAGCTCAGTCGTTTTTATGTTTCACCAAACTGCGTGACAAATAAAAGGAGAAATCCTAGATCTGCTGAAAGGACGGCGCTGCTCTTCAGCTTCGTCTCAGATCCGCTCAAACGTGTAGATGTCGTCTTGTTTACGCTTTCTCTTTCAGGGATGTCAGAACAGGCCAGGGTGTTTTTTGGTCTGCAATAACCTACTTCTGCTCAGCGTCCATGCTCCTGTGTATTGGGTCTATTCTAAGCATCACAGTTTTCTCTGATGATAGACTCAGAACCGGGCCCTGAGGTCCTCTTTCTGTCTGCAGCACCCGGTGGTTGCCATGGCCACAGACAGAGCTGCAGTGCATCGACGACCGGACCAGAGAAGTCCAAAACTTCATGCATTTAGAGACAAGTTTAAACTTTCATTTGTTTTTTTTTAGTAGATGTAGCACAGACGTGAAAGACAACAAAATATTTGAACTTTTTGTAATTTAAACTGGAAACTTGTTCTGTAATAAGTCAGGATTTTTAGGAAACAAACTGGAAACATTATTTTCATTTTTTCTTATAACTTAAGAGATCAGCTTGTACACCTGGAAGTGAGATAATCTGACAAAAGGCAACTTTAAATAAAATGTGGAACTGTTTACTCTGTTATTATGACATCAGACAAGCTGAAGTCCACCCTTACACACACACACACACGTGTTTGCATGAAATATAAGGACGTGTGACAAAAACAGGAAAAATGGGTACATGCCTTTTCTAAAAGTTCTAGAGGCCAGAGAATCAAATGGTTTTCTATCCATGCTTCCAGAAAAAAACTTTCATCTATTTAGATTTTAGCTACAGCCAGGGGTAGACATAAGGATTTTTTTCTCAATAAAAATGTCATTTCATAAGTTGGCTATATTGTTCTGTATACAAAGTTTACTATATACAAATGTTCTCAGTCATCCAGGTTGACAGTTTCAGGAGCTGCTTGAGTAAAACTTCCTCGTTCTCACCCTCTTCTTTGAAATAGAGCAAAAATCACCATCCATAAGCTTTCTGCTTACAGGTCAAACATTTTCATTTAAATAGGAATATACAGTGTACATGACCTTATTAAAAGTTACAGTTTAGTGTTCTTAGGACTGAAGACTTCGATGAAAAGTGTTTTTAAACAGCTCTTCTGTCATTTTAGTGTTCACCTGCAGTCTTCCTTGACTGCAGCTGAGCTGTGCGCACCCGCTGTCAGTCAAAAAGCAAGACCCGCCCTACTCTGTTCTGATTGGGTAAAACTTTGACTTTGGTTCTCTCTATTGGGGGAAAGAACCGTCAGTTTAATCCGTAGACAAAATATCTGGTTTATGTGACTTATGAGGACAATAACCTAGCCTCATTTTCCCAGGTGTCCTGATATTGTAGGTGTGTTATTATACAAATGTTCTGATATGTCACAAAAACGGCCTGAAATGCATCGCTGCACGAGGGAATTTGAATCTTTGTAGTAAAATCTGACACCTCTGTAGTTGAGCAACAACTGTGCAGAAGGAGTCCCTGCAGGGAAACTATGCACCGACTTGTCAAAACAGAAACAAATAAACATGAATGAAAACAAATCACCTGAAACCCGTGTCATTTACTTCCTGGATTTCTCCCAAAGCTTTCAAAAAAACAATTGACACTTGTTTAAATAAAAAAAGCAATTTTCTGATCAATCTGCATTAAATGCATATCATTAAGGCAGAATAATGGGATTTGTTAGAAATAAAATGTAGTCAAAAAGGTAAAATATTCTAAATCTTCACGTCTGTGTTTGATGAAAACATATTTGGATTTTGTGCCAAAAGGAAAGCTTGAATGCAGAAAAAAGTAGGTTACAGTTATTTTTAACACGTACTACAGTGTAAAGGCTTTTAGATCATCAAAATGAAACAAATCAAAGAGTTTCGGAGAAGTCTGAGTCTGACTTTTCCAAAAACCACTTTACAGCCCTCCTCTTTATTTTTACATCTCAGATTAGTTTCTATCATCATCATCTTATTTCTGTAAACACTTATTTATTTGAACCCCGTCTTAACCTGGAATAAAATAGGTTATTTGATAAAATAGAATGTTGAGACTCACCAGCAAAACATTTGGAGCAAAGGTTCATAGTTTTACTTGACCTGAGAAAACAGGAGAGATTCTTCATGTTAATAAGTGTCTCAAACATTTATTAGTTAATAAACTGCTTTAACTTTACATATTAATGTCTGATGGAAAAAAAACCCTTTTTTTTACATTTGAAGGCAAAAAAAAAATCCCTTAAAAACTGAATCGCTGTCATTTTACACAACAACCCTGTTATCCAATAACTGTGCCACTTTAATACAGGTTAGATAAAAATATCTTAGAAGACAAAGTTATAAAATGTGATTAAACTATGAATCAGTAATATCTTTTTCCTTTTTGAACATCTCAGATAGCAGTTCTGAGTCAAACGTAACACCTTATGTAAACTCATCTACACCCAGGAATTCTGTTTTATTCATTATTATTATTATTGAATCTGGGTTTTTATGTCACCAGAAAAAAAACATAGACACAATCTGTTCTTTTTCATGTTTTAATTAATCATTTCACTTAATATTGATGGTTTATTTCTGTTCAATGATAAAATGTTTTAAAACACAAACAGCAACTCTTATGTATCGATGCAGATTTTAATAAAACACCGAAGTGGAGGCTAGATTTTATTCCCGTTAAAGAAACATCTAGATGTAAAACTATTTTCACATCCTTTTCATTTTTTACTTTTGCTGAACTCTTAATAGAAGTTGAAGCCTGTCTTTAGTAATGACTTATAAAAGTTTTATTTTCTGTAATAAAGTTAAATTTTCTATAACTTTATCAATGATGAAAACTGAAGAAGCTAATTGTTGTTAGCAGCCTTTAACGAAAAGGTTTGTTTGGAACACTATTTATTTCAAATGTAAATATATAAATAAACATTTATGTAAAAGAAACTATTCATTTCAGTTTGTAAATGTGTATTTTAGGTTTACTGCATGAATAATGGTTTTCTAATCTAATCACAGCCTCAGAATTATAATCCAATCAAAGTGAGGGTTTAAAGATTCCCAGCTCAATCTTTTCATACGGAAATGTGTTTTATAAACAAAAATGAATGTACTGTGATGTCATCATTAAACTTATCAATGATTGGTTGTTTGTTCTGTTGAGATGAATCAAACATTGATGTGATGAATGTGTCTTTGTCTCGTATTCTAAACGACTGGTTAAACGTTAGCTTCAGGCTCGTCTGTCTCTCACCACACTGAACCTTTTCCATCAGCTTTCAGTCCTCAATGGTCCAAAAGCTGGAACTTCATAGTGTGTTCTGATCATTGTCCTAACGTGTAACTAAAGCAGCAAACAAACCTGAACAGACCATTTCTGCTGTTTTTAATGTTCACCAAGAGACTTTACCCGTTTGTGTAGCCATATTTATAGATTTTATTCATACAAATACTTTAAATCCAACACCACCAAAAATGATTCATGGCCTGGTCTACTTGTTTATTTTAGCCGAAGTTTATCCAAGTAGAAAAAATAAATCATAACACCTTTCAGAAAAGTTAGGTTTCTGTGTTTTTTCATATTAGCAATTTATTACGATATTTTTAATCTCTAGTAGAAACAGTGGAGCCTTTATGTAATCAGTTTTATTGACCCTGATGATGATTTTGATTAATAGCTACAGAAATTGCCCAATGTAGGATTTTAAACTGCTATTTTTAAAAGGCAACCGTTTCCTTTAAAAACTGAAACTACAGCAGAGAAGCAAAAATGAAAATAAAATAAATACATAGCAGTACATAAGACAGCCAGGTACTTACCAAGTAACCAGCACAAAATCACATACAGCCTGGTAAATACCTAAAACACACTTGGTACCAGTCTGGTTTATTGTGTGATGAGTACCAGGTTGTATTGTGTTTTGATACTAAAGATTAGGAACAGGCAAAATTTCATCAAGTTATTTGTTTAACTAGTGTGCAATTGTAAAAGAGCATAAATATTAAAAGGAAATTAAAATAATAAAATTATCCTCAAAATCAAAAGAGGACTATAGGAAAATTTGGTACTGATGAATCTCAACTTTAAACCTTCTCACTGCAATCTCATGAAGACAGTTTAAAAAAAATAAATAGTAAAGTAAAACCCACAGACGTTCCTTATATTAGTGGTTATTAATGTGTCCTTACATTAAATACTTTGTGACCATCTACTGCAGGTGTTTTTCATCTATAGAAACAACTGAAATGACTGAAAGTAGGTTGATAATAGCGCTGTCAAAGGAAATAGATTAGATACTATTATTGCAGCAGACATGCATAAGAGAATTAAGACCCTAACTGTGTCAAGTTAAGTCTTAAGTTGAAACTACAAATATACCCCGATACAGATGGATTACATGAAAGGAAAAAGAATGCAAACAATCTAGACCTGGGTCAACCCTCAACTGGCAGGAGACCATATAGTAGCAGGCCTACTAGATGGAATGGACTGGAAATAAATATACAAGCTTAAGTATTTGAAGCATTAGACTAGTGTTCAAACAGTATGAAACCACGTGTGCCCCACTACAGACGGCTGCAGTCAATAGTTTTTCTGCGCAAGTAAATAAACAACCGTAACAATGGTGGGTAGAAGAGTGCTGGTTTCGCTCATCCTCGGTCCAAATGTTCATGTATTCACCATTTTGTATGCAACTGTTCTGACGCTGGAGACTGAAGTTTCTGCGAGCATGCGCGTAACGCTGAACTTGGAAACTACAGCAGATTCAACGAGCTCGTTTTCAGTTATTATTCATGTGCAAGCAGGGCCTAATGCAGGTCAGTCACGTGACTCGAGATCCCACATGGTTTTCTGTGGATTCAGCTCAGTACTTTGTTGACGTTTGGTGCGTACCCTCATTGCATAGTTGCATATCAGTGCATGTGGAAAAACTACAGCAGTAAGCCTTTACAAACGACATATTGTTCAGGATGACTTTAATTAAACACAAGTGTTTTAATAGTTTAGTCTTGCACTCAATTAAATATCAAGATTATTAAAAGGTGTTAAATTAGTGATGTTTTGTTGCGGTTTGTGTGGAACAGAACAGCTCCAGCCATTAGCACATTAGCACATTAGCCATTTGGGTCACCTGACATTGACAGGTGGGCTCTGGTTTGCTAACTGGACACCACAGAATGAGGGCGAACGGGGGACTAAAACTGGCAGAGGGTGTCTAGTTATCAAATGCCAAGTCATATAACAATGTTGCGTACTGATAATACCTCAGAACATGAGGGGGTATTATATTCCTGGTTGTCATTTGCCACTCAGAAATCATTACCAGATGAAGTATTAACAGGACTCAAAGTGTTCCTCTGCTCAGCTATAAAACTGTGATTAGTTGACTGGTTTGTTCCGAGTTTGGAGAGGTTAAATCATGTCTGAGAGGCTTTGATCTATAGATTAAAAACTGAATTTAGTCGTTTTTCCTATGGGGTAACACACCAATGAATCATATCCGGTATGCAACACACATCCACTACTTTTTGACAAGACACGAAGGGTGTGAAACAAGTGAAAACGGCACTTTATGAGCGAGTACGTTGAATAAAAGTGCGTGTTAATCGTTTAAAATATATATTTTTACATAAAGAATAACCCAGCGACACGTTTAAAAGGAACCTGCTGGCAATAAATCATTTTCTATTTCGGGTACGTCATCTTCTGGGTTTAAAAACTGCCTTAAAACACAACGAAGGCTGGTTCTGATCGACACGCCGCGTTTAGAGGACCTTTATCTGTTCATAAGTTGTACATTTGAAGGATTTTAGCTTGTTTTTGAGAGCTAGGATTGGTTTATTTATTAGCTAACTTCCCAACCCCCCACCCTCGGCCTGCACGACGGAACAACAACAATGGGTTTGAACCCGTTCAGTACGTTTCATCCGGATTTACCTTTCGGTTAAACATAGTGGGTTAGTTTATATCGGATTAAACACTTACCCCCAAAATCCACAGGGACACCTGGGAGGTAGGGTCGAAGCTTTGCTTCGTTCACTTGTGTCTCCCATGACTTCCCAAAGAAAAAAAAAAGAGAAAAGAAAAGGGAAAAAAAAGAACCGATATGGAAACGCGAGGCTGGGGATGAGTCCGAGGCCTGGTCCTCCACTCAGGAACACAGTCCGACTATCAAGTTGGACTATAAAAAAAACTAACAAAAACAAATATCCTGAAATTTAAAGTCCACAAGCCGGTGAGGAAGGGTGGAGAAGCCGATCCGCCCGGGCCCCGAAAAGCTTCCGTTTAAGTGGAACAAAACAGCTCAGTTTGAAGGGGAGTAATTGAACGCCTCTCAATCAGCTGGACGTTCCGAACGACAAAACTACACGAAGGCGGAGGGGCGTCCCGGTGCTTTAAACGGGCCTGAAAGATGAGAAAAATGACCACCAGCTGTCCGGTGAAACAGATAAAACACAATTATGGCGACGCTAAAGACGTGGGAGGGTGAGATAAAAGGAAAAAAAAATAGATTAAGACCTTCCCCTCTCAGCCTGTTCGGGACCACCCCTGCTCTACACGTCGCTGGTACGGAGCACGTCAGGCCGGAAACACGTTTGTCACACCAGAAATGTCAATATTTGCCAACCAAATAACGCAACAAACCGACAAAAATAATGAAATGCTATCCCGCTGAACATACAGAGAGCAACATGTTTGAGTTTTTATATTTAACTTGTGCTAGCATAAGCTAAAAATGTGGAAAGTTTAGTCTGGCTGGGAGCACTGTTTTCGAAGTACTCTGTTTTACACGAGTTCAGTGAACGCAACACAGAGAAAAACTTTTAATCAAGAAATTCACACAAAAAACTTCATGCAACGATTTATTTTAATACAGCTTTAATTTAGTTGTTTTGTATTATGTAAAAAATCGAATGTACTAATGAATATGTACCCTAAATAGACACCTTATTAGATATTTACGCAAAATTTGGTTGTTACAAATTGACAGCAGAATTAAGCAATGATTTTATATAAAGAAAACGTGATTTTTTAGTTATTCAACTAATAATTTTTATTCTAGTTGTTCATTGCGTGTTCTAAAATTAGGTTTCTATCCAAATAAGGCCTTTAGGAGTAAAATCTGATATTTGAACGATTTAATCTAGTTTAAAAAATAGCAAAATAAAGCGTATTTGTTTTATTCTGTTCAATTAATAATTGAATGGACTTTTATCAATCAATATGTTTGCACTGAATCTACTAGTTGTTACAAATTATTGACCAAAGCTCAGATTAAAAACAAATATTTGCAAATTCTGCCCCCATCTAGTCCTCTATCTGAGACAACTATTTAAAATATAACCACACAGGTTTCAAAATTAAAATATTTAAAAGTTTAATGACATAATAACCTCTCAGTGAGTGCATGAGTGTCGCCCATTGATGAAGACACGGTAACAATCAGGACAGTATGTTCTGTAACAGAAGCTTTAAGTTATGAAAACATTGAGGTCATGTATTGCTCGCAGATGACTGTGACCCCTCACAAAATAAAAACTAACAATGTCAGCTTTCAAAAATCACATTTTAGACAGGCAGTGTGTCGGACAAGAGGCTGTAAAACACAATCACACATCAAACATCCAAAACTATATATATTAAACAAACCTATGAATATACAGAGTTATAGAGCGTCATCTCTACAATATAACCTGAACAAAACCCCATTTCATTTAGCTTTTAGGGAAGACGTTATCCAACTAATCTGTAATCTTAATGATCAGAAGCTTAAAGAAGCAACTGTGGGTCACACCAGCATATTCAGGTTATACAACGGAAAGTTTCAAATAAAATATATCAATTGTTAAAACTCAAAAGTGCAACATCCAAACACGCAAAAACAAAAATCACAACACAAACAGCTTCATATTCAAATAATATTAAAAACACTAAAGTAACCTTAGAATCCATGAAGAGTCCAAATTATTTCAACAAAAACAGGAGCAAATCAAATCCAGCACTTCAGTACTGAGTTTCAGTCAGAAAACCCCAAGCTGCAACCGCTTTTAGTTTTTTTTTTTATACCAAAATAAAGTGCCAGTGGCAGCAGCTTCTTCCTGTAATATATATATATATATATATATATATAAACAGCAGCTTGGGCAGCTTTAGTGCATACATTAGTTTGGTCCGAGCCACTTAAGACCGCTTTCTCTTTTCTATTCTTTTACAAGCTTGCTCTATTCCCAATTATTTATACTCATCAACTCAAAGGCTTTACCTCTTTACAGATGCAGATAAATCTGTTTGTACTCTTTTGTTGAAGAAATAAATATCAGACATTTTGTTGGAGTTTTGGTTCAACAGAATTATTTAAAAACTAACAGAAAGCTCAGTCTTGACAAAGAAATAAAAAATAAAAAAAACTGTACCTTTAACTTAATCTTTAGTTTCAAAACCTTCAGAGTACTTCTGCACCTGTCCACAGGTGTTCATAAACAAACTCTCAGGTTTAGTTCTCTAGATGTTCACCAGGATTCAGATCAGGACTCAGAGGGCCACTACAGAACAGTCCAGTGTTCGGTTCTGAGTCCTTCTGGTGTGTTTTTAGGTCATTATTTTGTTAGAAGAGCTGCAACTAAGACCAAACTTTCAGATAGAGCAGCGTAATTAACACCAGAAAGCCTTGATAGTCTTGAGATCCCCTGCACACATTAGACGCCTGATAGGACTCGTCTCATCTGTCTAAAGGGACATTTTCCAATATAAATTTAGGCTTTTTTTATTTATTTAATTTTCTCCTTAATCATTTTCCAACAACTAATGAGGCAAACTGCCACTGATGAACCTCTAATGTCTTTGGAAGCTGTTCCGGGGTCTTTGGTTTTCAATCATGTTTTCTGTCTCTTTGTTATCTATGTTTCTAAGGTGGACTTGTCCACAGAGGTCGTCTCCAGTCCTGTGGACATTTAACTTGTATACAAAACGTGCAGCAGTGATCACAGGAACATTAAGCTGCTGGAAGACGGGCTTTAGAGCTACCATCCTTTGCTGTCAAGGCCTAATTATTATATTTAAATAATTCTGTTGGACCAAAATTCAAAAATGTCAGATTTTCATTTTTTTTTCTTATTTTTGTCAAATTACTTCAATGTTTGTTGTTTTTCATGAATGAATACAAACACATGTATCTGCATCAATGATAGTTTTCTTTTTCCTCGAGGTATTAAAAGTATTAAAAAGTCACACCAGATACTATGATATGATTTGTTTTTGGGTGTGAGCTCAATATTTAAAATCCTCCTAAATTAAATGATTATTATTATTATTAACAATGGTATTCAAAAAGCAACAGTATGCATCATCGTTTCAGGTTTGGCGAACTTGTAATAAAAAGAGAATTTTCAAATTTGGAAAAATATCTATGAGTGCTACCCTGTTAGCCTGATGCTATGAAAAGTGTGTTGACTCTCTGTTTTAAGATAATTTCTTTAAAAATAGCTTAATAAGGATATAGTTCTCTCTGTTTTAAATTATCACTATGAATTTATCAAATTTAAATAGCTCACCCCGCCCCTCTCTGGTGTTCGGTGAAACAGTAGAATTGTGTACCTCGTCCACAAAAAAAGTCAACCTTCAGGAGCTTGAAATCTTAGTAGCTAAAAAGTACCTTCATAAAATGTACAAACTAGTACATATAATACCTAATTTCAGTCAGAAAAGTGGGAAGACAGGAGCTCTACGTTCTGCTGCTACAGAAACATAGAAACATCGGCGCTGTTGCACGGAGGACAGACGAGATGAGACGATGGCCTCAGCAGCGTTGTAGCAGCGCAGTCAGGACGATGAAAGCTGTGCAAAAATGACATTCTGACGTCTCCCAGAGCTCCTAGTTGTGAGGATGTGAGAACGAAGGTGAGGATGAGGAGGGCTGCTGGTTGGGCTGTAGGCTGTGGGAGCGCGAGGGTCGCTGGGGTCTCTGCTGCTGACTGGTGGCCCCCGGATCAGACGGATCCAAACCCGGGCTGCCCTCGGTGACCTCTGTGTCCAGCTGGGCCGGACATTCAAAGTGAACGCAGTGGAACACCTGCAGGTTAAATTTAACACCACACAAACCTTTACTCCTGTTACACTGTTTATATACGATCATAAAGACAAACAATCAGGTTTTACCTCGTTAGCTGTGTTGTGAGTCCCGACGATACGGATGAAGGAAGCTGGCTGATTCTCAAACTTCAGCGTCTGCCATGATCTATAACAAATACACAGTTTATATAAACTAACAGATTGCATCTTCAGCTACTAACGTTCTTTCAAAACAACCTGTTCTGAATGATCTGGGTCAGTCTGAACCACATACCACTAATGCTCTGATTTTAATGATGTAACGTTTATTCTGAGTGACCAAAATCCTGAGGAAACAATGTGGGAGGGGCTACAGAGGTGCTGTGCATTGTGGGCGGAGCTCCAATTCTTGTCAATCATAAAACCTACTTGCTTTTCTGAACAGACCGACAATCAAAGCAGACCGATCAATACACACTATATGTATGGATCAATACACACTATGTATGGAACAATAGTTTTAAAATATATTTTATCAGCTTGTCTTCTGAAGATGCTCTGTGTTGAAGGATCAGTAGATCTGTGCTCGACTACTTCTCCTAGACTGTTTTGTCGAGCACAGATCCACTGAAAAACTTGTTGTTTCAGCAACATTTCATTTAAAAACTGGACTTTTGAGGTTTAACAAATGTTCAGAATTAATTTCATCCATCCATCCATCTATTTTCTGTACACGTTTATTCCTTTCAGGGTCACTGGTGCCCATATCCAGCAGTCACCGTGCGAGGGGCGGGGTACA
>JARVGW010000086.1:19999627-20014025 GCA_031762495.1 Anablepsoides rubrolineatus | reverse complement strand
CGCGGCGCGCCGGGCGATGTTTGGGAGGAGAGAAAAAACAGACAAAAGGAAGAATGTGAGCTCGTATAATTTACTGCAGCCTTCTCCATCAGACAAGGATCTATAATTGAAATGACAAAAAAGATGCATCACCGAGCGGGTTGTTAGTGTTGGAAGCTATGAATTTTAGCTCTTGTAGCTGACTCGTCTTGTATCTCTGCTCTGTCGATCATCAAAGACTTACTTGGAGTTTGGGTGGGATGGTTGCTGGGGGTGGGGGTGGGGGGTCACAGGAAGGCCAGTCCGGGCTTTGGTGTGAACTGGATTTCTATTCATTTCAGGAATCAGCTTTTTATCAGTTCAGGGTTAAAGCTTGATGTTACAGGTTCTTTTAAACTTTGTTTGTTTGTTTGTTTGTTTTGGCTAAAAGTTGTCTCAGTGTGAGTTAGCTCTAACAATTTCTGCATTTATGTTATCAAGTCTTGGATTGGATTTAAAACTAGATATGACCCCTGCATGTATGCAAAGCATCAATGCACTAGAACAGATTTATTGTTTAAGTGGGGATCTGGGGGAGTGGGGGGGCTCATTGGTGGGCCTGAAGGATAGCCTTTCATCAGAGCTAAACAACAAAAAAGTCTGAAGCTGTTGAAGAGTTTTTGAGTAATAAGCATTTTTGCATGTCCAGACACCTTTTTAGATGGAGCCCCCTCCCCAAATATGGGGTCTATTGTAAAACCATTGGGTGGCTCAGTGTAGGTCAGACTCATCTACATTCCTGCCAAATTTCATGTTGATGGGTGCAGCCGTTTTCGTGATACAGTAGACCAAAAATCGCTGAAAAAATAAAGAAAGAATATGACCCCCCTTCCTCGTGCAGGATTATGTTTTAAAAAATGATTTTGTAAAACTCCAGTTAAGTTTGGATGGTGTGTTGACATGTTATCACTATTACACCATGTAGTTTTACATCAGAATGTTTTTTTTTATGTTGATTTACGAGTCAAGACTTGTGTGAAAGAAGCAGTTTGTGTTTTTCTCAGATTGAGGGGAGTTGATGAATACCGTGGACGAGCAAACGGGTCGATATTGATCTGAACTCTGAGGAGTCTGAACTGGTGTAGGAGGGAAAACTAATGATCTGAAACAGTGCGACACTTTCCTTTGTTATTAGATTTTACATCTAATAAACAGCAATGATCATCAAGGCATCCACAGCTGAATGAAAAGCAAAAAGCTGCCAAGCGTCCAGTTGATTTTAAAGATCGGTTTTCTCTGAACACATCAGGTTTTATCATAATTCTGATTTTCCTCAAAGGTGAAGATAATAAATAAGTAAATAGATAAATATTTCTTTGAAGTATGTCCCTCAGAAATAATGATTTGTTTTTGTACATTTAGTCACATCTTTTACTTTGTTTCTTTTTTTAAATAAATTGTTGACTTTGTGTGTCTCAACAGAAAAAGATCACGAAAAGCCGCCAATATACAAGGTGTGTGTTTGTTCTTGTATTATAATAGGGCTGAAACGCAAAGTGCCACTAGTCTGGAGGGAGAAATAATGTTTTAGTTTCTGGCTCGTTTCCTCCAGGCTCGAGGTGTGGTGACGCTGAAGCTGGGTTCCATTAAAGCCCCTCGTGAAGAAAAGAGTGGGCAGGTCCTGTCTATGGACTGGCTGCCTCAGAAACCACACAATATAATGGCTATTGGATTCTACGATGGTATGAATTGATTTTTTTCCCCTAGATGTTCTCGATTAACTGCGTCTTACTCTGAAAGGACAAACAAATGAGTTTCCTAGAAATCCTCTGGCTCCTCTGACATTAATCTTTTTTTTTTTACATTGTTCATGAAAGATTGCAGGAATGCTTATCTGCCTGTTTAAAAATCTGATTTTATGTTTTTCTCTCGCTCCAGGCATCGTCGGTCTGTGGGACCTGTTGACGAAGTCTGCGTTGTTGCGAGTTTGGGAGTCAGACAGGTCTCTGACTCTGCTGCCCTACAGATGCATACTCGCTCACGACCACATGGTCCGAGCTCTGGCCTTCTGTCCCGCTTCCAGGTGGGTTCTGTTAGGTCACCTGTGTTCTGATGATGCTTTTATAGAATCAATTTAACAAACACACCCCAAAACACACGAATGATGAAGTGACTTGTTGTTAAATAGATACTTAAAAAGTAGAAAGAGGTTAAATATTTGATTATTTTTATGTAAGAAAAGTTTTTACCCAATACAACTTAAAAAAAACTAAATCAGGCATGGGCAACTGGCGGCCCGCGGGCCGTATGTGGCCTGCCTATGACTTCCGCCTGGCCCACACTGAGCTTTTAGATTTTAAGAGCTGCTTTAAAAGGGCTTTTTTAAGTTAGAAAAAAATCTAAAATATTGCCACTACAACATGTTGCACAAAGCTAAATATGATAAGTTTAATGAAGTTGCTAGGTGTTTTGCTACTGTGTTTATTTTTTATTTGCTTCAAACATTTTGTATTCATATTAACAAGAGTACAACGGTTCTACTTGCATTTGAGCATGAAAAAGGTTCAGTTACTGCTCTTTATGTTGGTTTAATAAACATATATTTACACAAACATTTATAAAATGGCAGTTTCATTACATTTGGGTAAGTGTGCAGCACTATGTGGCCCTTTGGTTGAAGTTGTCCATCTCTGCCCTAAACAAAATACAAACTAACAGCAAAAGTGATTTTAAAATTAAAATAAATTTAGTGAACACAACCCAGAATACTCCATTAAAGCACAAAGGTGAACACTGCCAGGTGTTAGGATTTCATTAACCATCATAGAGACTCTCTTCCCTCTTAAATGATTTTTCTCTGCTCCATTACCCAGCGGATGTATGAGAGAGATGAAGGGGTCGTTTACATCATCACTGCAAGTCAGCACAAGAGCTAAAGTAATATCCTGGTACAAATTGCTTTTCCTGTATCAAAAATGAGATTTTTTTTCCCCCTCTAAGTGTCTGATATCGCAGAGAGATTTCTATCTGGTCTGTGTTCAGCTCTGAAGTCCTCGGTGAGAGTTAACCACCACCAATATCTCTGAGCTCTGACAGCCCACCTGAAATATGATTTACATGGTGATTGGACACGTTATGTAACTTTAAGTTCTGCCTTCTCATGAAAAATGCTTTGGTGAAATTTTTACACATCTCATCTTTGAAGCCATTCTGTTTCAGATAAAAGATGTTAGCAGTTCTCCTTTGTGCTTCGGATTTAGTTCAATTAATTCAGATTAAAAAGTAACCCTATATTAAAATCAGTTTTCGCCGCCTGCCCAAATAATTTTTTATCTTTCTCCTCTGCAGCTGCACACTTAAAGCTCTTCAATCCCAATATGTTAATATGCACATCAGAGCAAACCGCTCCAGCAGGCAGTGAAATTAAGATGTTAGTTAAAGCAGGAGCTCATAATTAGCATTACATCTCCTCTTACTCGTTTCATTTCTGTTTCTTTCTTTAAATTACTTTTAATTATTAACATGATGGGTGTAAATGTTTGAAATTAATGTAAATTCTTGGCTTTTACCAACCTTCTATAATAAATATTGTTTTGTTGTTGATTCCTGATATTCACACTTTTAAATTAAATACGTTTATTTGCATTATTTGGTGCGTTTCTTTAGAACTCGTTAGTGTGCACATTGGGTATTTACCTTGTTTAATATACCAGTGACCCTTTAGTGGCTCCCCCCTGGCAACACTTGCACAAAAAGCAGCAGCTAAATTCTGCAACATGTTGCATGCCTTTGGTCCACATTCTCTGTAGAAATCTTATGGGAAATTATTGTTCCCGGTAACAACTTGACAGCATCTCTGGCCACAACTGGGACTAATTAGAAAAACAAACACTTTAAAGTTAGACTCTTTACTCTCTCTAACATACAATTCAAAACCTAAATTAAAAAGCTAAAAGCTTGTTATGATGAATCTAAAAAGAAGAAATCTTCTGTCTAAATGAAGGCATTTTTTTAATAAAACCACCACTTTTGTTCTGCTTCTGGAAGACATTTTTTTTTCTCAGAAGTGAATTGAATAATTTGTCATCTTTAATCATTTTTCCCTCACAATCCACCACATTGAAGCGTGTATTGATTTCTGTGTCATCGTTTGTTAGCTGCAGACGCTGCTGACAGGTTTGATCAATGGATGCAGGAATGGTGCATCACACTTCAAACTCTACACCAGAGGAAAATTCACTTATTCAGCCCTTTTTTTTCCTCTCAAACCTTTGATATGAGTGGGCATTGATACATTTTTGAACCCGTCTCTTTTTCAGGTATCTGCTGACGACTGCAGGTGAGGACCGCTACGTGAAGATGTGGGACCTGAGGAGACTCTTTGACCCCATTAAAGTCCATAAACGCTATCTGACCAATGAGATCTGCTGGCCGTTGCATGCTACTGGGGTCATGAAGGCCAAAGATAGTGCCTTTGTACCGTAAGACTTTACCTCATAGACATATCAAACCAATAGACCAGATGTTGTGAACTGACGCCATCTTGTATTTTTAGAACCAGAATCTGTGGGGCTTTAAACCTTCTCTGCTCCCATACCCCTCACACACACACACACACACACACACACACAAAATCATTTTGAAACAACTAATAATGTGAATGCTTCATAGCGTTCACACTATTATTATTTCATATTTATTATTTTAAGAATTCATTTTAGCTATTCATAAGCTATTTTTTGTTAATTTGAGCTTTTTTCTGCTATTTTCCTGCTAATTTCTGTATTTTTGTGCTTCTTTCTGCTAATTTGAGTTGTTTATGCTTCTTACAGTTGCTTTTTTCTATAATCAGCTATTTTAGCTTTTAGCTTTTCCTGCTATTTCACTTATATTTTTGCTCTTTTTTTGTTTTTCTGCAAAGTTAAGCTTTTTTTCTTCTTTCAGCTTTTTAAAATGAACTCACAGTAACACTATCACCATTAAATATTTTTATCTTAATTTCAGCAGCTGAGTTTTCAGAAGGAAGCATTCACACTAGCATTTTTGCAGGAAAAGCAATTTTACAACTAAAAATGTTCAAAAACAGCAGGAAGGTCAAATCTACTTGAATCAACAGCTGAAAACAAATTGTTATATTATCATTTTGTGCTTTTATTTTCTAACTGTGTCCCTTGTAGGGCTCTTTATTGGCATATGATATATCGCATTATATTCAGATATTGCAATCGAAGCAATATATCAGCATTTCTTTTCTTGAAAACAGTCTAATAAAAAAACATGCATAAAATCTGAATAAACTCAGTTTATTTTCATGCAGTCTGAAAAACAGTGAGCACTGCTTTTGTATTTCACATTTCTTCTTACGTCCATTCATTAAGCCTTAATTAATAATCGCTACAATATCAGGAAATGAAATATCGCAATATTTCAACGTATCGATATTTTCTTAAATCCCTAGTTCCTTGTCCCTGCCTGGTGCATTTTTGTAAGGTAAAAATACCCTTAATCACAGTATTTTTGTGTGTTGTATTCATTCTTTCTCTCTGTAGGAGAGGTTCAACAGGAATCCATTACTTTGACCACAACATGAACTCGTTCTTCGCTCTTCCTCGGGGCACGTCCGTGTGGGTGAGTCTGATCCTCGCTTTTATTTAGATTTTCCACCTCCTGGATGCAAATGGTTTTAAAATGCCATTGCAAGTTGCTTTTAAGCCATCATACTTGATGCATCACAGGATAAATTTAATTTATAGTAAACATATTTTAAGATACTTACCAAATATAATGCAATACTAGATACTAGTCATTTCACTGAGTCTAAACTCCAACATGTTAACTTTGCTTGTCATAAATTCAGTTTATATCTCAGAAAGTTGAGTTTATTCACTTTACAGTTTGTAAATTAAATTCTGATCCAGTCCTGTAGAATGGCATATTGTGATGATGATGGGTCTGGTTTGTGTCTCTGCAGTCCATGTCATACTCTGAGTGGTTACACAGCGTGTTGTCAGCAGACCTGCTCGGTGAGGTGATCCTGGTCATGCTGCCTCCCCTCAGCTGCTCCGTCCCCCACATCAAACGACCAGCAACCAGACGTTTTGTACGTTTTCAGATCCCCCCTCGTTTTTCTAAAACCTCATTTAAATCCTGAACCCCTCCACCTTTGAATAACTGCTCCTTTTTCCCCTCAGCCTGCCTATTTTACGTCTAAGGTACCTTATGATGCAACAGAAGTGGAGCGTGAAGAGGAAGCACATGGTGATGATGGGCAGGAAGGAGGAGAAACAGAAAAACCAGCTTCTGCGTCTGAAGGAGGAATTGTTGGAAAAGACACAAGTCTGACCTACAAGGAGGCTGTTAAGAAATACTCCCTGCATTATACGGACTTCGATATGGTGAGTTCATGCATTCTCCTCACGTTTAGAGTCCAGCTTTTTTATTCTTTTGCCGTAATAATTGGCCTGCTCCGACTTCCAGAGGAGTCTTGTTGGAATGGAGAGGAGAACTTTGTGGAAACGGATGCAGAGCACAGAGGCAACAGAAAACATCAACATGGACGACATGCCTTTAACTGCACTGTATAAGGTACTTATCAGAAGACTCTTTCTGCAGCAGAAGATAAAAGGAGCAGAGGTGTGCGGTCTCTGACGGGCAGTTAGAAGCTCAGGCCAAACGCAACCATGTAGAAAATGAGAAAAATGTCGCTCTCAGTGGGAGGAAGGGCCAGGAGATGGAGAGCAGCCATTTGATGATATGATATGTTTAATTTTAAGAGGCAGAGTTGAGGGAGTCGCTTTGCCCTTCAGTGGGAACTCTAAAGCGAAACACCTTTGAGGTTTTTTTACCGGCTCTTTGTCTAAAGATGATTAATGGATTTAGAGGAGGGAGAGAGAGAGTCAGAAAGAAAGAAAGCAGGAGAGGACAAACACCAGGAGGATTTACAGCAACCAGGAGGAGGAGGTTTGATCGACTTCCTGAGAGTGACGGCTGAGTCACTCAGAGCCACTGATCCTACATCACTGATGAGACAGCAGTATTCTTTGGACTTAAGGAAACAAAATACAGAAGTTTATCTCCTTTAAGTTAGAGGATAGGCCTGTCCCAATAAAAAATAGTCTGAGAAATGATTGCAATAAACGATAATATTGTTTGAAAACCATTTTAAACCAATGTAATGATTTCCCCCCATGTAAAGCCATCATGCCGGTCCATGCCGTCCACGAGCAGACTCATTGATATGATGTCATACCCCTAAAACAGTTCTACATTTCTGAAATAAAAATATTGTGTTTATACTGTTGGAGTAAGCACATATTCAGATGGATACTTGTTGATTCTATTACTATTTGAAGCCGGGGTGCCCAAACTTTTTCCTCAAGAGGACCAAAATAAAAATCTACCCGAGGGCTGCGAACAAATGCAGTAATATAATACATGAAATACAAATACTGCTTTAGTAAAGTCCTTCTTTTATGATGAAGCTAGCAGCTAGTGCAGCAGGCATTGTTTTTTGTTTGTTTAATTTTTAGAAAGTTTGACGTAGCCTTGAGCAGCAAAGGCTCATGGGACATTTTGTAAGTTGATCAAATATGAGTATTTGTGGTCTACATGTGTGCTTAAATCTAATCTAAATGTCTTTTTAGTTACTTGCATTTCAGGTTTAGTCTCAATATGATAAAAAAAAGAAATGGCCAAATAAAATGGCTTGACAGGTCAAATTTGGCCCACAGGCCCTGCTTTGGGCACCTCTGGTTTAAAGTAAATAACTAAAACTGATCACCAAGTGTAAAATGCAAGGCTCAGTCACAATGTGAGCACCTGACGCCAGAGTACAGTCCTCCCTACGCTAAGGAGTAGAAAAGAGGGAGAATCGAAGAAAATGACTGAACTCACATTTCATGGAGGAAAATGTGCTTCTGCTTCCTCCTCAGGTCCGTTTCAACCCGAACATGAGCAGCCACGTGTGGTTTGTGTCTGGGGGTCAGACAGGCCTGGTCAGACTGCAGTGTTTACGGACCATGATCACCCCTAAAGTAAAGAAGCTGGTCTGTGAGAACCTGGCCCAGTTCGACGCTCTCTACTCCCCGCAGGACCAGACGGCAGACGAGCCGCTATAGCAGGAGCTGAGCTTCACTGCACACCAGAAGATGGACAAAAACAAAAAAACACTTCTGTACCAAAAAAAAACAAACGGATCTGAGAAAACTTGCTCTAACACATCACTACTTCTGTGTGTAAAATCTGGACGAAGGCTGAAAATGGTGAGTTTAGTCCTGCTTCCATCAGTGTCGGAGAAGAAAAGTTGGATTTTAAGAGAACGATGTTGGCTAAATAACAGCAGTAATTAGGTTTCATGAACACACAGAACAAACCCTGAATGTGTCCACGTCCTGTCCCCGCTTTTTTTATTTGAATGCAGAACGGTTCTTTAAGGTTCAGTTAAAGTGCCTTTGTTTTTGTTTTTTTTGTTTAATTCTCATCTTGAGCCAGATTTCAGGTTAACAGATTTTATTTCAGGTTCTGTGGTTTTACAGACTGAAAATACTTTTTTTTTTTGCTTTCTACAAGTCTCAAAACCATCTGAAATCATTTTGGTGACTGATCACTTAACATCTGTTCATGTTTATTTAAGCTAAAGTCTCTGTCACACTATGACGTTTTACACAACTTATGGAAATTTAAAAAAATCTATGTTGAAGATGGAATTTAAAAAATCAACTTGAAGCCTGTTAGGCATGTACATACTGTAATACTAACAAATTGATCAAATATCTAACTTTTCTTAGCAATTTAGACATAATTTTTTTAAAGTTGCATAAGTTGTCTAAAACATTATAGTGTGACTGGGTCTTAATATAGGCTGTGAAGAGCTGCACATATATTTAACTAGTCTTATATTTATTTAGTTTTTCTTAAGTATTTAGATTTTAACACACAGGATTGATTTGTGTAAATAAATATGCAGTGCTTATAAAAAAAAGTATTAACTTCTTTTAATGTTTTTTATTGTCATAATCAGTCACACTGATTTAAATGGATTTTTTATCGGCACTGTACCTCTGTATTCTCCACCTCATGGTTTTATAACCTGAACAGTTTTAACTTAATACTCAGGCTACATGATTTTTGGAAATACTTGAATTTTTTATACTTTTACTTCTTGTACATATAAGAAATTACAGACTTTAGATCTTTTTCTGTGTTTTTTATTGGCCTATGTTTTTTCAAAAGCTAAAAAAGCAAATTACAGATGGCACTTTCTTTATTTTGGGTGCACAGAAGTAAGTTCTGGAGTAAAAATAGATGTTTATATCATTAATTTATAATTACAAAATGTGCATCGCCTTCTATCTGTTGGTATTTTTTGAAATGTTGTGCACATTAAAGGTTTTTGCAGTAAAATGTCCTTGAAGAAATGGTCTTTATTTTGGACACACGGCCCCATTTGTCTTTAAAATAAACCAGCCTCTGTCCATCATGACGTCCATTCTTTTAATTTCACTTTACAAAACTTGTCTGTGCACATAAAAATGAAACATCAAAACGTCACAGATGTGAGAAGCCACGGGACGACTTTTCACCAGAACACGCTGACAAATCCAACTTCATGAGGACTGATTGTACAAGGAGGATAAACCTATTTACACGTGTGTACACAAAAAATTATACACTGAAAATACACAATATTTCACATATTTACAACACAGGCTGAGCGTTATCGTCACAAACAGCACAAACAGCATTCTCAGACATTAAACTTCCACAGCAAACAAAAAGCTTTGTTTTTTTTTCAGAATAACATTTTTAGACAGAAAAGCTGCACCCAAGCTTTTTCTATAAAAATGTATAATAGACTTTATTAAATTCATTCTTTTAACAGTAAAACTGTTGACTTCTGTCCCATTTTGCATTTTTCCCAAAGCGAAGCTTACGTAAATATACAAGAACTCCTTAAAAATCCACTTAAATACAGACTTTTAAAGAGATTCAATCGGTGCGTTAACCTTTTCTGATTGGCAGTTGAAGAAGAAACGTCTTGTTTCAACGTGACGCTGGACAACAGCTAACAACCATGCAAGAGTTTCAACAAAAAAAAACGGACGTCAACGAGGTTTTCACAGTGAGCAGCTGACCTTTTCTAAAACAACAACACTTAACAGAAGCAGGGAGAACACAGTGGGTTACGTCATCAGGGCTCAGTGGCATTTTTTTTCTTTTCTTGGCTGTAAAATGATAAAAAATAGATTTTTATTTGTAGGAATTGATCAACGGCAGCCATGGCTTGGCTCATGGTCCCCAAGAGAAGGGTTTTTGATTCCATTACCCTCCTATTAGCACCACTGCCTATAAATGGATCATTAGGACCTGGGCCTGTATTTATCCAACTCCTTAGAATTCCTCTTAAGAATGGACTTAAGTGTAAAATAAAGCTGAGCCTAAAAGTCATTTATCAGGCGTCTTGGTCTCATTTTAAACAAAGTGTCAGAGTAAATCTTAGTCAGTCTGTCCGTTTTCTTCAACTCATCCGGGGTCGGGTCGTAGGGGCAGCAGCCTAAACAGAGAGACCCAGACTTCCCTCTCCCCAGCCATTTGGGCCAGCTCCTCTGGGGGAATCCCAAGGCGTTCCCAGGCCAGCCGAGAAACATTAGTCCCTCCAGCGTGTCCTGGGCCTCCTCCCAGTGAGACGTGTGGAACACCTCACCAGGGAGGCGTCCAGGAGGCATCCTAACCAGATGAACCACCTCAACTGGCTCCTCTCGACGTGGAGGAGCAGCGGCTCTACTCTGAGCCCCTCCATGACTGAGCTTCTCACCCTATCTCTAAATCTTAGTCTCAGAGCTGATTTACTACACTTTGCTTTGACCAATGGACCAATCACTGCATCAGATTTCATGTTAAAGAATATTTTCTGAGAAATGTCAAGATAAAACTGTGAAAATCCTAAGATAAGTTCACATTCAACACAAATGTTCTTAAATGTCACGTTGTACTGATTGTAAATTAAGCTACATAAAATATCCTCACTTGCATCATAAAAACATATATATAAAGAAAATTTCCTGGATTTGTTTTCAATAAGTCATTTCCATGCACTCAGCTGTTAGTTTAATATTTTCACCTAAAGATGCACAGAAATATCCACCTTTTAGTCCAACATTACAACATATACATTTAAATCTGACAGTAGGAGAAAATCTAAGAAATTTGCAGCACTTCAGTCTAAATTCCCCTAAGAAGTTGGATAAATACGGGCCCTGCTTTCTACAGAGTCTGAATCAAAGTTTCGGTTGCCATGCCAATACATTTTTTTGGTTTTAAGCCTTGCTTTTAGAGGAAAACAAACTGAACGAGGCCAGGAGGAGGATTGATTCTGTTCTTACTTTTTATTTTCTAAACATCAAAATGATGCAATTTACCCTAAAAATGTTCTTTTTCAAATTCCCACTAACAAAACAATAAATGTTTGTTTCATGTCTTCTGCAGCGTGCCTTCATGGTGCAATAAAGACCAAATGAATAAACTTGGAGGCTTTGCCCACATTTTAAAGGTCAGAGACACCTTTTGAGAGAGGACCTCTCCAGTGTGTTTAACAACCTTTCTCCCCTCCAAACATGTTTGAAACACATCCTGACTGTCCAAACATTAGGTCTCAGAGCTGAGGCAGCCTTCCAGATGAGAGGGGGAAACGTTTCCCATGAGGAGATGTGTGAGAAGTGGACGGATGGAAGCTCAGAGGACGGAGGGACTTGTTGGAGATGGATGACAGAAAGAGGTCGCATGAAGCTGAAAGCTGAAAGTAATGGTCCGTCTGCAGGACTAAATCATATTTCGCCCTCGGGAGCAGAAGGTCCGGTCAGAGCAGACAGCAGATGGAGCTGGATGCTTTATCATTCACTTCTTTCTGTTCAGTCCACATCGCTGCACAGCAGGGCTTAGAGGGAAAACTCTGACGGACTAAATAAAGAAAGTTACTGTTTGCTGATTTTAGTTTAGTTCCATGGAGCACTGAACCAACAAATATATCATCCAGTGAAAACCAACAAAGTGGACGTTTTGGTTCATCTTCATCTTGGTTAAACTTTGCATCTGAAATTAACCAAACTTTTCTGACCCTATTATCATTTAAATATAGACGAGTTTTTGATGGTGAGGAGACAAACATTAAGTCTAGATTTAAGTCAAATATTAAACAAAAATGAGTGATTTGAAGCAGAATGAGGGATCGTTGCCCACTGATTGTCTAAAAAGTTTTAATATTGTCACTCATACTGTTTTATAATTCAACTTAGGATAATTACAGCTTTACTTTTTGATTGGTTAGGAATTTATTTTTAAATTCTTAGTATTTGCACTTTGTGAACCACCATATTCATGGGTTTTTTAATATTTTCTTCCTCTTAGGACAACTTTACAGTTTTATCAAACATCCTCCACATGTATCAATAAAAACTCAGCACAGATGATGGAGAGGTGTTTGTGTTAAAAGACAAATCCATCCACGTGTTCTTGGTAAATCTGGTAATTATGATGCAGGTAACTATGAATAAATTGTGGCAAATATGCTAAATTCCTGCAAATGTGTGTCAATATATGTTTGTCAGTGAGCTGATAGAACAGATAAAACTGATAGACTTTAAAATTCTTGTTTTAAAGTGATTTTAAATAATTTTCTATTGAAGGTTTATTATTATTTTGTCCTCTTTTTAGTGAAAATGCTCCAGACTTTTATACATTTTTATAAAAGTGAGACTTTCAGGTGGACTTTAAATAAAACCATTAACTCTTTACGCCAACCTGGATGATTCTGTGATTTAAAAACAAACTAAATCTACCACAGTTGTCAGCGGTCCACCAGAACAGAATGTTGTGGGAGCGGGTCTGAGCCAGTCCAGTTCCAGTCGGGTCCAGTTTTGGGGTTTCAGTCTCTGGGGTCCTGGCAGCAGGAGCAGTGGCTCATGTCTTCAGAGAAAAGCTCCACTTGGATGGTGATGCTGTGGAACCCAAACTTGGTGTGGAGCAGGTCTGTGGCCTCCTGCAGCACCGACTGAGGGTCCGCACCCCCCTCTGAGGGGAAACCACAAAACAATCAGTCATTTCACACTGGTGTCAAGAAAATATTGTTTATTTTGTGATCAACTGGTCAGATCTGAAACTATGAAGAAATCAGATAAATCACTTTATTGTATAAATTGAACAGAATAGAAATTTCAACATTTCCTGAAAACCTGTTCAGAACTTTTTTAGTTTTGTGCACAGACAAACCAACAGAACCTCATTTACAGCTTTTTGCCTCCAATTTTTCACCTAAAACAGATGTAAAAGCTCTCCCATGAGTTGTTTATTTGTTTTAAACAAGGAGATTTGAAGAGGATATAGTTATTTAAATGTTGGTAATCTGCAAACAAGATTACAGTGAAAACAGGCCTCAAAGTTTCAGAGGATCTGTCTCCACCGGAGGGCACTTCCTGGGGGTGTTAACAATGGCTGCTCTTTTATATTAATTTGCTCCACCCCCGAGCACTGACTTTAAACACGGGTAGGCTCTAGGAAAGTGTGCAGACAAAAGCTCACATGGCTCACAAGACAGAAGTTTGATTTCTGTAACACCACAAACATGATTATTATTTAAAGTCTATTTAAGTCTATTTCACACCATCATTCTTATCTATGATTAAAATAACAAGTGTCACTCTACCTGCTAAAATATAAAAAGTTGTTTTACAAAGTAAAACAACTTTTCTAGCAGTTCTAGACCAAATTTATCTGGGGAACAAGATGGGGCCAGTGTTTTTTTCATGGGGGTGTAGGAAAAATGTGTGTTGTTCAAAATGGTATGTCCAAATAAACAGGAATCCCGGATTTCTTCTTTAATTTATTTTCAATCTTCTGACTCCAATCAGGTTTAAAGTACAGCACACAAGTTGGGTGGTTCCTTCTGGGCTGGTGCCCCTGGGGGCTCCGCGCTTGAGGGTCCATCTCGGGGTCTTTGGCTCTGGTCTTTTCAACGTCTGCGTCAGGTCTTGGGGGGGTGGGGTCTGTGGGTCTCCACAGTCACTATTAAACATTCCATTGAAGAAATCTTGTACATGTATGCTTAGTCTCAACCACACACAAACAGGTGGTCACTGAATGTGTATATGCATGTATATATGTATATAATTATTTGTATATATGTGTATATGTGACCCATCATATACACATCAGGATGAGGATTAAGTCAATTTTGGTCAAAATTACCTAACTACATTTTCAGATTCCTGGCTTTAAAAGCTACATTTTGATACTTAGATCATTCTGATATTACAAATGGATCCAGAGATATGATGTAATTTGTCTTGTTGGTAACGATGATACTGTACACGGACCAGTCGTCCTGGTCCCTTTGCAGAGAAACAGCCCCAAAGCATGATGTTGCCACCCCCATGCTTCACAGTTGGTA
>JARVGW010000086.1:19983644-19994258 GCA_031762495.1 Anablepsoides rubrolineatus | reverse complement strand
CATGGGCGGGGCTGGAGCAGGGCAGAGACACAGGGGAAAACATACAGAAAACTAAAACAAAACCACAGATCATGACATTAGGTTTGTTAGGTTATTAGTGTAAGAATAACTCACATTATATTTACGATGACGGCAAAGCCGGAGGTCAGTAACATCACATGACCTTCAATCTCGTAGTCGTTGCGTACAATCCTCTCGATGGCTAAATAGACCAGAGCACCGGTAACTATCCAGATAGACATGACTGATATAAACGCTCCAAGGATTTCTGTGGAAATGAGCAGGAAACAAAGAAACTAATGAATTCAAGTCTTAAAAATGTTATACTTCAAACACAGCCAGTGTTATTGGTAAATAGAGTAGCACCTAAAATTAACCCAATAAAGTCGTGCAGATGAGTCTGATCCATTCTGCTGACCTGATCTGTGCCAACCAAAGGTCATGGTTTTGGTTGGTGGTCTGGATGAGATCCACAGAGAGAACAGGCTCACCATCATACTCCCAAAGTCTGTCAGGAGGTGGGCTGCATCCGTCATGATGGCCAGGCTGTGGGCCAGGTAGCCTCCTGTTGGAAACCACAACAAAATACATTAAAATGCATTATTTATGCAAAGAAACAATATTTACCCAAATCATCTTCTATCAAACCTGTGAACCAATGAGAAACTAATCTGACTGTTAAAAACAGAAGCTCTTATTGATCCTTTAAAACTGACTGACAGAAACCTAAGGCCCTGTCACACTATAATATTTTTAAACAACTTATGCCAACTTTTATGTTTAAATTACTAATAAAAGTTATATATTTGATCAAGTCGTTAGCAGTGCAATATGTATGCACTTAAAAGTGGCTTTCAGTTGATATTTTTAATTCCACCTTCAACGTTGCCTTTAAAATGTTTATAAGTTGCCATTTATTGTCTAAAACATTGTGTGACAGAGCCATTAACTCTGTATTACAATGATTAAAATTGGAATTCAAAGTAACTTTAAATGATCAAACTTTAAATGAATACCCTGCTGCCTCAGGGAAACGGACATTTTACTGTTTTACTTTATATTATTTCCAATATTTGAGCAGTCAGCTGCAGAATATCCACCTTTTTATTGTTAGAAACAAAAGTCAGCCTCCCTCACAGATTTCTGCTTTTATAGCTTATTGTTGCAGACAGAAAATAGGCTTTAGACAGTTCTGTAATACAGCAGTGAAGCCTTTCTTCAGATATACCATTATAGGATGATGACATGTTAGTAAAACCACTTCTGAAACCTTTAGTTTCTGTTAAAAGTGTTGTTTTTGTGAAATAGTTTGTTCCTTTGGCAAATCTGCTCAATACAAAACTACAAAATGAGGAGGCATTTTTAAAACTGAAAGCAATAAAAATGTTTTTGTCAGTGACTGAACATGCAACCTTTCACTTGCCTCCTAAATCTTTCACACGTTTTCATCACATCTTAAATCTTTACCTATGACCTCTCCGATCATGAAGACGAGGCAGACCCCTGAAGCGATGAAAAGTTTCCTCTTTGCCAGCAGCTTGTCTCCGCTCTCCTCGCCTCCCAAAGCTCTGGGTCCATGGCAGTGGGCTCCGACTCGGTGCTTCAGCTCAATGCCACCGGACATACCCCCGTTTTTAAAGGGGAAGTCTGGGTAGGGTTCTTTGGTGTCTGCAACAGAGCTGTAAGGATGCAGAGAATACCTGTTAACTGTGAGAGCGATAGTCCTCGAGTTTAGAACAAAATACCTTGAGGTAGCTCTTTGTAAAATTAGCATTAGTATTAGTGGTTAGCTTAATTTAGGCATTGGCAATCAGTGTGTCACTATTCTTATCTTCTCCACAACAAATTTCATCTAAACAAGTCTTAAAATAGCTTAAATATAGCTTTTTAAAGTTAGCTGTGGTGTCCATCTAGATTTTTTGATTAACATATAACATTTAGAATTTTGTAAAGATTGTTTTCGGCTACCTCCACACTAATCTTCAGCTTTACAGTATATGTGTAAATATGACTGACTAGTATAGAGCATGTTTTTTTTATGATCACACAAATTACAGCTCAATGTTTCTTTAAATAGCTGAATTAAATTTGTAATTAGCTGTGGCAACCATCTTGAATTTTCAAATCCAAATTAGATGTATGTGCCCACCCATCCCCACAAAAAAAGCAACAGCAAAAGAAAAATAATTGGCCACCCTGTCCCATCAATTGCAAAAAAAGTCTAGCTCCGCCCCTGAACATATGCTACAGAAGCTAATACCTGCTAACCAATAATTAGCAGTGTTTCCATTGGCTTTGTAAGCTTGTTTTAATAATAAACTGTTATATCATTAGCTCCAGTTCTAGATTTTTGTAGATGAGTTATATTCTTCTTGGCTTTATTCAACATGTACAGGTGAAACTGACAGAAACTAATCATCAGAAAACCAACACAAAACAAAGAACCAGAGTCCATATCAGCAGTCAGTATCTTACATGCAGTAGATGACAGTCTGAACTGTGTCTGTTTGGAGAATCAGAGAGTTGATTCACAACAACTCTGACCAAGGTTTTGTTGCAGTGTTTTATTCTCAAGGATTAACCACAGGATTACACACCTCAGACGACACAAAAACTGTAATCAGATGAGCAAAATCAAGCGCAGACTTTCCAATCCTCACCCTTTCCACACTCAGGTTGCTGTTTTATTCCCAAATGCAGTGCGAGGGGGAGGGGGGAGGGGGATGCTTGATGTAGGTAATGAGGTGGAAAAACCTAATTTGGTCTCACTTGAGATAACCACAGACACACTTTAACTCACACACTTCACTCAGGGGAGTGCCTGTGCTTCATGATCTGCCTTTATCACACCAACACAATCGTATTAGAGGATGTCCGAGCTCAAAGGAAGCAGCCGAGTGGAAAACCAAGTCTGTTACATTATTCCACGGGGACCAAACACACACACACACACACACACACACAGGAAGCACAACACGCAGACAGCAGGTCTGCAGACAACAGATACACCATGAAGAGTTTGTTGAATAATACAGTGTATCAGTGTAATGTTGTGTTTCATTAAGTCACAAATAGTCAAACACACATCCTTCTAAGATATTTTTGAGCTAAAAGCCTTGAGCATCTGTTAGTGAGTCGCTCAGTGTTTGAATTTAAAGGTTAATTCAATAATTGTTCTTAAATAAAAGTCTAGAGGTGTCAGGAGGATCTGTGATTTTGGTTGCTTTTCGATTGTGTTGAAGTCAAGACCACCTAACCCAAGAGTCAAGACCAAGACCAGAAGCCCACTCTATGACACGGTAAAATGTGAAGCATCAGAAAAGCTTATCAAATCCGAAAGATCCACAATCCTACAAAAACATTCAGAGCTGAAATAAACTTAACCCTCTTTATTCAACACTCCTGTGTGACTTTTATCATTTAGTACAGAATAAACCAATTATTCAATGATGCCTTTAAAGAATACATAAAGTTATGTTGTTTTTAAACCAAAAAAAACAAGGATCCATCCATTATCTAGACCCGTTTTTTTCCTTTCAGGGTCACGTGGGTCACTGGTGCCCATATCCAGCAGTCACCGTGCGAGGGGCGGGGTACACCCTGGACATGTCACAAGTCCATCACAGGAACACACATAGAGACAAACGAGACAAACAACCATTCAGTCTCTCACTCACACCTGGGGACAATTTAGAGCAGGGGTGGGCAACTGGTGGCCTATGGGCCATATGTGGCCCTCGGGTGACTTATGTCAGGCTTGCAAAAAAGAAAAAAAACTCTTTTTTTTATTTATTAGAAAAAAGCACTCAAAGCAGCTCTAAGATCAGTCCTCTTTCTCTACACCACTGAGAAAAGACATTCTCAGTGATGTATACAAATCCAATGTCGCTGATCATCACCTCTCCTTTGCTTCACATCACCACCCCAAATTATCATACACTTGTTAAAACCCCAGAAGATAAACTGGACTTGCTCCTGTCCTAATTAGCATCTGATCAAAATATAGAACTTACAGCTTTCAACAAAGGGGGAATAAGTATTAAGCAGAATAAAGTACAATGTGTTATTGGTTTTGGCCCTCCAACATAGCTCAAGTTTCTCATGTGGCCCCTGGAAAAAAATAATTGCCCACCCCTGATTTAGAGCTACCAATGCCCAGAGAGAAACCACGCATGCACGGAGAGAACAGGCAAACTCTACCCAGAAAGGTCCTCGGGCCGTGATTTGATCCAGCAACCTTCTTGCTGTGAGGCATCAGCTCTACCAACTGAGCCACCGTGAAAAAAAATTGTAAACAATAAATTAAACAATATTTTGGCAACTCAGTGATATTTCCACTAATGTGGTCTTGACTGGTCTTGAAATTAAATCCTGAATCCACATATCGAAGACTGAGATCAAACAGTATTTATTTTAATAAAGCATATTTATACTATTTATCAAATAGTTAAACTTTATCAAATTTCATCGCACAACAATCTTGTCCAAAAGACATGCTTTTGTTTTAATAAATAAAGATTAATCTTTATTTTGTCTTAAACTGAACAAAATCTAAATATAACAGCTTTACTATTTATTGTCCAAATTCTTTTTATTCATTTCTGACTTTTACTTATTTGTTGTTCCATTGATTTTAATCTTTAATCTCAGAAGCTGTGTTTTTGTCTCTTAAACCTGCTTGATCCATCAATTTGAATAACTTTTATCTTCATCTGTTACCCAGCAGCCCACAGGGCAGGTGTATACTTTTTACTGACCTTTTTCTTTTTTATATATGTATCTCAACACTCAGCAGCACAGACATCAGCAAAGAAATCAGTGATCTGTGAAATGAAATGAAACCTCTGAGGTCCACAATAAAAACAAACACAATACATGCCTCATCAGAGCACCTGGAACACACAAACCTGCAGGAAGAAGTCATAAAAATACAAATCTATTATTGGTGGCAATGAAAATCATTTTTTTGTGACTTCTCAACTTATTTTCAAAGCTGCTGCAGGTTCAGACAATAACAGCTGATTTTAACCCTCTGTGGTGTGTTGGTTTTAGACGTACATCGTGTTTGTGTAAAGGATTGTGTGTTGGTTTCAGACTGTTTAAAGGATTGTGTGTTGGGGTCACAGAGGATGGTTTAGTTTTGTGTAATGCTCACACCCAGGTTTTGTTTTCTCTGTAAGGACTGCTGCCGAAACCTTTGGAAAATTTAAGCTTTTATAAAAACAACTTATTCACACACCTCCTTTCTTAATATTTTTCTTTTAACTTGGTTTGGATCAACAGTTTTGCATGTTCTCTGAAGGTTTATTAACACTTTTATTTAGCGATAAGCTGTTTTTTTTTAGTTATTAACAAAACCTGTTTGAGTAAGAAGTTAAAATAAAACGCGAAGTAATCCCCCAAAAATAAATAGATCTAAAAAAGCTGGAAAAATCTTACAAATATTTGGATAAAATGAATCTTTTGGAATCATTTAATTAGTTCAAACATTCAGTTTTATTTGCTTTTTTATCATAAAAAACTGAACACTTTTGCTGGTTGAGCAATCTGAAGCTGTGATATGACCATATGTCTGCAGGATTCTGTTGCATTTTGATATTAGCAGATTAGAAATGTTGAAAATTGAACAAGAAATTTGGATAATTAGAAAGAAAAAAAAACATTTTCTGTTTTTTTTTAATGAAAAAAAGAGTTAATTTAGAATTAAAATTTTGCAAGTCCTCCAATCAAAGTGTCAGATGCAAAATAACTTTATTTAATTTAACTGCAGGCTTGTCCTGACAGTAAATCATTTAAAATCTCGTTTTAAAATGACGAACCTGCTGAAAAATTACATTAGTTACAGTGTTTGTCCTAATATGTGATGCAACTTGATGACTTTATTGTCTCAGCTTCTGTAAAGTAAATATTTTCAGACATTCCTCAGATGATAAAACACAGATCTGTGGATTCTGGACTCAAACAAACTGATGACATTAAATGTTCCTCAGTTCTCTGACGCAGAATCACTGATAACTCAGGTAAACCCAGAAACATCTAAAGCTAGAATTAATGACTCAAACTTAATAGTTTTTGAAAACTATTTTTTTTTTTCTATTTGCTAATTTTGAGTTTTCAAGTTTTGGATCATTGGGCACTGTGTTTGCTAAAAATGATTAAAAACCTCCTTTTCTCTCCTTGAAATAAAAGATGCAACATTTTCATTCTTTATAAAAGTATAAAGATGTAATAAAGTATTTTAGAACATGTCTTTGTATCCTGATTGACCCAAATGTTTGATTTCTTTAAGGCAGCTTCTGGTCTCCTTGTAAACACAGCTGCGTGCACGCGCACAAGAACGGCGCAAATGGTGCGTGAAATCCCAAACGTGTTGCCATCTGCACATCTGTGAGAGAGCAGCACATCTGTCTGAAAACTGCTGACAGGCTGCAGGAAGACTCCCTCCTCTTCATTTTGAACCGTTTTATTTCAGCGGGTTTTTCTGTTTGACAATCAGCTGCAAAAAGGCCAGAAAAAAAGCCTGAAATTATTGAATAATTCTTATTTGTTGAATCAAGATTTTATTAGATCAGGGTGCGGGCCTGAAAAAACAACAACCTTTTTTAGTGACATTTCTGCGGAACAATTCGATTATTAATGAAGGAATTTAGAATGAACATTTTTGTGTTTTTATATGAAAAGAAAAAATATTGTTATGCTCATCAAAAGTCACAAATATTAGATTTAATCATTTTTGGCTCTTATTTCAGGCCATTTTTTAATCGTCTAAAAACTGTTTTATCATAGATATTTTTTTATTATTGTAACAACACACAAACCCTCATTTAAGTTTTTTTTTTCCCTAACCCCCCTCTTCAAACATGTGCACGTGTTTTAGTCCGTGCACGCGCCGTGCTCACCCCCCTAAGTCCTCTAATGACAGATGATGAGTTTTTAGCACTGCTCAGTGAACTGGGCCCTGGGGCCATTTGTCTCAGGCTGTCCAGAACCAAGCCAAGCATGGAAATGAATTTGTTCATTCACATAAAACACCGCCACGTCCTGCTCCACGCACGCACGCGCGCCACAGTAACAATTGCTGCGTGCGCGCCATGCACAAATCCGGACGTTTCCGCGCCAATTGGGTTAAGTTGATTCTTTTTTTGAAAATGTTTTTTTGCACTTTTTATGACAAAATTGTTTTTTTTTTCCAGTTTTAAATAAAACATTAAACGCGAGTCCGTCTCACCTCTGCAGCTTCAGTGAATACATCTTGGCACTCTTCTCCTCCATCAGGTGAGATTTCTCCGAATTTGCAGCTTTATTATCCATTTTCTCAATCCAGACAGAGGGGGAAAAAATCAAAAAGTAAAACTCCCTTCAAACCAAAAGAAAACAGAAAAGAAAACAAACTCTGCTGCAGGTGAGATCCAGGTCCAGGTCCAGTTAGTCTCTGCAGGACTTCAGGACGAAGCAGGAAATCCTTTCATTGCGGCGCAGAGAGGCAGGAGGAGGAAACCATCTGAGGCTTTTCTGTGGGAGGTTCGGTTCTGCTCCGCGTTGGAGGTTCGGACATGGAGCTGCAGCACCGAACCGAATCGTGCTGCTCCTGGTTCTGCAGCTCAGACGGACCAGAGCCAGACTGATCTGCTGCAGGACACCTGGAGTTACAGAGAGCTGCGTCATCATGAGCAACAAATCACAGCAGGAGTTAAACAATAACTTTCATTTTTATGAGTAAAAAATATATATTTTTATTTGACGTTTTAATAATAAAAGTTATTTTCCCCCTTGATTGTTGTAAAGAAACATTAAAACAAGAAATATATTATTTCACCAACATGAAAGTCTTTTATTTAGCAACATCATATGATTTATCCTAAAATAATATTTTCAAAGTTTCTAAAATCCCCGGTTTGTTTTTAATTTGACATATTTAAAAAAAAAACATGTTATACTCCCTAAAAAAACCTTCATTCATTTGATCTTTTTTTCCCATCAGGACATCCTGCATTTTCGATCATGAAAGATTTCTGTCTGAGAATCTGATTCTGTCCACCAATTAAAGATCCCGAGGTTTAATAGATTTATTACAGAAAGCATAAAAAATGAGAAAATGTTTAATAAAAACAACTTAATTAGATTTTTAAAAATCTGAATCTAAAATGTTAATTACTATCGCTAGATAATTTATTATTTTTTTTATTCATATCTGATCAATATTAGAAGTTAATGGGGTAATTAATTAAAAATAATATCTTGTTGATTAAATGTTTAATGTGTGGATTTAGCTCAATCTTTCCAGGCACGGTTTCCTTGAGCGCTCAAGTCGTCATTCAAGAATGATGCCTTTACTTACTGTAGGACAAATATCCTAAGATATCTTTCCCCATCAGTAATCACGGTGTTGAAAATTTTCTGCGGTTTGTTTGTTTGTTTGTTTTTACGTGGTAAACATTTAGGCCTACAATAAAGACTTAAAACCCGAAAATATTAATGTTTGTTTTATAGAAATTTCAGATTTGAGTTAATCGTCGGCTGGAAATTTTGTTGGAAATTATATGGTTTAATATACAATATTGTTTTATGTTTATAATAAAATATTTTAGGTATTAAATGTAACACATTGCGTTTTTACAATTAAAAGTGTTATTATGTTTTCCACGCTGTCTTGTTTTATCCGATTACTATAAATGCAACATCAGTTTACGTCTCCCTACGTCATGACGCAATCAGTGTTTGGGTTTTCCGCGCCGAGCCGATATGGCCACGACAAGCAGCGAAAGTAAACCGGGCGAACAGCATGCGGATGAGGGGATGGAGACGGACAGGTCGGTGCTGAGGTTTGACAGGTAAAAGCGCGAGGCATGAAGGTGTGTTTGACAAGCGGCGACTAGAGACCTGCACGAGCTCGATGAAGCCTGCTAACTCGGTTAGCCGCTTAGCATCTCCCGGCACACTTTTGTGTTTTGTGTCGGCGTGGCTGCAGAGGAGAGAACAAAAGATGGAGAAAAAACAAATATAGTAAACACAACCTTCCAGCTGTACCAGTGAGATCCTGACATAAATAACAACAAATGTTTGCTGATTTCATAATAAACTGTTAGCATCCGTATTTGTCAATTGCGTATTGAATTCCTTTAAAAATACAACATTTTAATAATTTTTCTGTCGTTGGTAAACATTATATTTATCTTATCCCCAAAACAAGGCATTATAGAGTGCTCTGAAAAATTCGGCTTTATTTTAATTACTGAATAATACCAAATAGGACAGAACAAAGATGATCAGCAGTATTCTGCATGAGTTTAGATTTACAAACCCTGCTTTAAAAATTATATGAAAACAATATTTATTGAACAATGTTACTGTATTGAGGGGGTAATTTAAACAATGAATATGGATCAGTATTTTAAATTTTAAATTTTGATTTTGTCTATGAACAGGCCAAGTGATGACAGCCTTACTCATGTGAAGGGTGACCCCGCTAAGGATGCTGCGACCCTCCGGGCAGCAGTGTGATTTCCTGGGGAGGGTTGGAAAGTTCCCCCTTCCTCCCCCTCAACCACACTGACATTAAAGTGGAGAGAAGGTTTTAGAGAGGGGGGCATTACAGACAAAATGTCCCCTTTTTCTTCTCTGCAGGATAACAATATATGTGCAGGTCCCCCTGAACACACCTGTTACCATTTTATTCATCATTGTTGTTGTTTAGCTGTTTCTGGTATCAGCTGGACCTGCAGGTGTATTGTAATAATGAAATGCCTGTACAGGAGCAGCTGCACGGGGTCAACTATGAGCTTAAAAAGGCTTTTCTGATGGCTAACCTATATAAAGTTAATTTCTGCTGGATGGTTTTGCTAACAAAGTTAAGATGCTCACAAACAATCTCATTTTCATCTCCAGCGGGAGCGGAGGCGATTCCTTCAACGGCCTGTCCAACCTTGTCTCCCACTGTCCTCTGACGCCTTCTCTGTCTCCACGAAAACGCACCACGAGCCAGTCTAAGACTGAACCTCCTCTGCTGAGGACCAACAAGAGGACTATCTACACTGCCGGCAGACCACCGTGGTACAACGTCACCGGGACCACCTTCAAAGAGGCCTTCGTCATCGGTGAGTCAACAAACACCCCAAAAAAAATCTTTGTCTATTTAGATTTGGTAACAGTAATGCTGATGGTCATGAAGACTTATATTAAATATTTAGTCTTAAAAAATTTAAAACCGACATCATGTGTGAGTCTTTATTTGTGGAAAATGTATCTGTAAAATGTTAACATTTGACAAGGAAAAAAATAATCCTGAGGGTTGGATTTGCTGAAACCTTCTGAACAAACTAAGACTAAATTATTAAAGTTAAAACTATCAGAACAGAAGGTAAAATTAGAAAATGGTACCTAAAAGCTAAAATTACCAAATCAGTAGCTATAAGCTAAAATTGGCATTACGGTAACAACAAGCTAAAATTAGCAAAATTGTGACTTAAAGCTAGATCCAATACCAGCAGTTTAATGAGTTTAATGTTAACATCAGAAAGAAACAGTAGCTTCAATTTGAGATTAAAGGGGCTATATCATGTAAAATCCACTTTTTGGAGCTTTATACCATGTTATAATGTTATCCTCTCATCAAAA
>JARVGW010000086.1:19670652-19682221 GCA_031762495.1 Anablepsoides rubrolineatus | reverse complement strand
AGTTGAAATTATTGAAATTTCATGAGTTGGTTGATTATAGTATTTTGCAGGTTATGTATAAGGCTCATAAAAACATAGTACCTCTAAATATCCAGTTAAATTTTGTTAAAAGAGAGAACTATGATAATCTTGAGGGTATTGAGATGTTTGTGAAACTTAAATTCCGAACCAGTTTGAAGGAACGATGTACGTATGTATGAAAACAATTTCCTGATCTCCGAGAAACAGTTTGATAAAAACAAATATAATTTCATAATGTTTTGATCCCTGGAGTCACTGTGATGGACTTGCGACCTGTCCAGGGCGTACCCCGCCCCTGGGACTGTGACTGCTGGATATGGGCACAAGTGAACCCCGTGACCCTGAAAGGAAGAAATGGGTATAGAAAATGGATGGATGGATGGATGGATGGATGGATGGATGGATGGATGGATGGATGGATGGATTTCACTGAGATGTTTAGTTTAAGTTTTTTGGTGGGGCAAAGCTCTCAGCTTTTGTTTCTTTTCTAACCATTCAATCTTTCTAGTGTTTCATTTAGATTTAACACCCTTGACAAGAACAACTTTTATTCATTTTTTATATCAATTTTGTTTAAGACAAAAAGTAACACAGTCAATTATTGGACTTAAAAAACTTGTATACTAGATTTTTTCTAACTTATTATTTATTAAAATATGAGCTTTTTTATTATTATGTATTCTTGTCTTGAAAACTTTGTTAGTTTGTGAGTTATTTGATAAGCTGCAGGTCAGTTTTTCTACACCAGGAATTTGGTGTCACCTGGTGGAAAACAGCTGCTGCTGCTGTAACACAAAGATTTAATTTGGAGTTTTCAAAAAAACTTTGTTTTTGGTCTAATTGATTCATTTTTATCAGGTATTTTGTTATGTGTTCTCCAAATTACTTTTTTTATCTTAATATTCTCCAGACTCATTAGCTGCACTTGTATTTTGCATCTTCCTGCAGGTTTTGTAAAATAAATTAAATTAAAACAGTTTAATACAAAGTAAATTCAAAGAAAGTTTATTGGACCAAAGCTCATTACATAAAACAAAATCATTTGGTATCTGGACATCCAAAAGAAGTAAAGAAAGTGACAATAAAATATAAAAAGTTTAAAAATAAAGTTACCAAGTTCTGCTAAAACAAAAACAATATTTTAAATATTTATTTCAAGTGTTTAACAAGCATTAAGAAAATATTTAGTTGATTACTGAGTATTTATGTCAAGACAAATGAAATTATTTTCTTGTTTAGTAAAGTTTTAATATAAATCTTGAATTTTATGTTTATTTACAAAATGATTTTGGTTTAAAAAACAAAACACACAAATAATCTACCCCATAGACTTGAATAAGAACACTAGACTGAGCCCCGCCCACTGATAGCGTCTGTGACAGCATGGAGGAGCAACTGTGACCAAACAGGGCAACAGTTCACAGCCTCCATAGATAAACAACAAGCTGAACTGGATCTGTTTCACAAATTATCTGTAATATTTTACAATAAATTATTAACTATGTTAATTTCATTCAACAATCACATAAAACAGCAGATATATACTAGAAAATATATAATTTATAAATAATTATCTAAACCAGACCTGAAGTCAGCCTGTAACTTAGACTTTAGCTAGTTGAAAAATGATGACTTCAGCTAATAATAAAGTATATTTATTACTTCTTCTTACTGTCATAATAAAATAAATAATAATAAATATTTACCAGTCAACAGTTAGAAAATGTTCTCTGTATACCTGTTATAGGATGAAACTTGTCTCCATTAGCTAACCAACAGGTCAGCTTCCTCTAACAGGAACCTAAAAATACATTTATATTATTTTACACGCTGTAGGTCTAAATATTAATCAGAAGACAAATCAGCTGTAATATTTAATAGTTTGTGTTGAATTGTAGCATGACTCAGCAGAGCTACACTCTATGCTCCACAAGCTAATATTTGCTAATCAGTTCAATAAATAACAGTGATTACATCAACTTTATAAGATTATTTTAATTTTAAACAGTTATATTATTAGCTTCAGTTCTGCTCAGATCACATTGAGCTAAATAAGATCAAATCTGCTGATTTGTGTTGTAAAATTGGATGTTTTCCTGTTTATTTTCTGTTAATAAATCCACAGCTTTTCTGACATTTTTAAAACATTAAGTATATAAACTGTAAAATACTAATATTAATAGTTTTTATGATTTCTACATCATCAGTCCTTTTTTTCTGCTCTGTTGTCAACATGTACAGTAATTGTAAATCCAGACTCTTGACTGTTTTATGTTAGTCTTTAGCTTCTACACCTGATCATGTGGTTTCTGAGCACTCCAGTTGTTCTTTATAACCTCCTTGATCTACCCTCATGTCCTTTAATACTGAGTTTGTTTGCAAGAAAGAATGTATGTAATCATAAAGTTAAACTATTTTAAATAATATCTGGAGCTTTAATGTTATTAGCTTTGTGTTTTTGATTATTTGCATGTTTTTTGTTAATTTTGTTACAAATAAAATAAATCCTGTTTCTGACTGGATGCCTTGAAAAATCACAAAAATGTTTGAACTCAGCAGGAATTAAGTTTTATTTGCTGAACGATTTGCCTGCAGTGAACACACACACACACACACAGACACACACACACACTTATTTTTATATCTTTGTGGGGCCCGTCCATTGACTTCCATTTATTTTTTGGTAATTTTATATCCTAACCCTGACCACCAACCCGCTAACCTCACAGGTTGACCTGACCCTAAAACTAACCTAAACTCAATTCACACCTTGGTCGTAAACCCAATCCCCTCACCCAAAATCAGCTCAGAAGTTGTGGAGACCGGGCTTTGAGTCCCACAAGGAGCACCCAGTCCCCACGAGGCTGCATTTTCCTTAAAACTGGGCCCCATGATGTAGGTAAAACAAGGCCACACACACACACACATGCTTGTATTTGCATCAAACTGAGGGACTTTATATTGACTTCCATTCATTTTTGTAACTGTATTATGCCTAACCCAGCCATTTTCCCTAAAGTTATCCATTATTGATCTACAGTTAACTCTAACCTAAACTCAATTCACACCTTGGTCCTAAAGCCAACCCCCCCACCCAAAGCCTCCGAAGTTGTGGAGACTGGGCATTGGTCCCCACAAGGAGCATCTGGTCCCCACGAGGCTGCATTTTCCTGAAAAATCGTCCCCACCAAGTAGCAAAAACAAGGGCACACACACACACACCCTCCAATCCAAAGTTCTGGTTAAACATTGGCCCAAAGTTTGCTTTCTGCCTTCTGCTGTTTTTACGCTGAAGGTCCATCAATTGTTGCCGCCATTATTGACTTAGTAATTAAAGTATTTTAACGTGGGGATTCTGTAATCATTACAATGTGCCACCATCTGTTCCTGCACTGCTGCACCTGAGATGGATTTTTTTTTACTCCTGTGTCAAAAAGGTAAAAGAAACAAACAAACAACAAACAATCAGGAAAGGTGGAGGAAGGATGATGTCACCACCGTTCATTAAACAGTTAAGAAGATAAAATACTTAAAATGTTATTTTACTTATTTACTGCCCAACACATTCTCTTTGTCTCTCTGTTCATTTACCTGTTAGCAAAATATCTCATGAACTATTGAACGAAACTCTACACAATTCAAGATTGGCACCGCAGCTAATAAACACTAAAATGGCTCTAACTCAGTTAATATTACAGATATTAAACTAAAATTTGAATTGCAACTTTAATCTGTGGTGGGCAATATGCATTTCTTCAAAGAATGCTATTTTAAATTTCCCATTTTCTGTTTCCTGTCAATCAGGCAGGAGTCATTGCTCATCTAGAAAGAAGATTTTTAGGCAAGTGTAGACTTAGTGTCTTTCTAAAAATAAAACGATTATACGATTTCCTTAACTTAAAGTAGGTTTTCATTAAACCAATTTAAAACAAAAGGCAGAAAACAGAAAATATTTGTTGGAAAAAGTTGCGTTGCACAAACATCATCTGTTTTTTAAAAAAGTTTTAGAAACAGATTTTTGTCATTTTTGTCTAAAATTTGTAAAAATGTTTGTTTTCCAGTAAACAGAGTATTTGTTCACATTTACAGAAGAAACACAGCAGCTGTCAGAAATAATAACCTTGTGGTTTCTTGAAAGCAAACACGCTTTGTTGTCCTCCAATGTTTTAGATTAATTCAGAGATCTGGAATGTGAAAAAGCCTGCAGCTTTTAGTCCAAACTCTCCTTTCAAATTCTTGTAAAGCATCTGAGAAAATCAGCAGGTGAGTAAATCTGACAACGTATTTAAATAAGACAACAAATACTGTTCACAGTATTATAAAGTTTCTAAGCTGCACGAAGATGCAGAATCTTACCGGAGTAAAGAACACGTACGGTTTACAGACAGCGTCATAAACCTGCCTGGTTTGATCTTTTATTGCGTCCCATCTGGTCCGAGCTCGTGGCCTGAAGAGGAGGCAGGAGTTCAGGTTTTTACGGAGGTCACTGTTAAAAGCTCATACACAGAAGTCCTCCATCACAAACAAATGCCCTCTTCCTCTCTGCTGGTCCTGTACCATTTGAGTCAACAGTTTTATCTGAGTCATATCTCTCTCTAATGCTCCACAGGAAAAGAGACATTATCAGCTCCTCGATACAAACTGAGCAGACCCAGTTTTATCCTCATATCTTATTATCTGTATTATTCAAACCACGCTTTATACAACGTGGTTTTTCTGCACAAATATCATGACACTGTAGCTGGATTTAACCTCAAAATGCTTAAAAAAAACCAAGAACTCTATTTAATTCACTGTGTCTGTGATTTTGTGTTTGGATAAGCGGTACGGTGGAGCTATTTAGAACCTTCTTACAATCAAACACTGCATGATGTGAATTCTTGCCATTTTTTTTTAAATGGTCTTAAAATTTTGATGAGGATTTTATTAAACACACGGATCCCACATTACAGAAAGAGTGAGCTTCTCTCTACAAGCAGAAAGATATCTGTTAGAAGAAACACTCAAGCAGCAGAACAGAACAAATGTGGAAGTTTTTGTTTTGTTTTGCAGTCGGTGTCGAACACACCACACTTTATTTAGAAGAAATGGAAGCATCACGTAAAAACAGAACGCTGGAGAAAGGTCCTCAGTGTAATAATCAGTCCTTGTGACCATGTATCAGTTCATTCCATATCAAAATAAAACGCTTGAAGTTTATTTATTTATTTATTTAAAAATACTACAGTGGCAATTCTTTTTTTTATTAAAACAATTGTAACGTTTATTTATCTGTAAAAACGGTTTCTCTAGCAGAGGTTTCAGCTCTACCTGCCTGGTTCGATGTTTGAGATTTAAGTGAAGCTGAGCGACCTGGTCCTCGTTTGGTTGTTCTGAGTCACTGAACTCCTCCGGCCCCCATGAACACGGTGTTGATGGGGGGCAGCGAGGACACCAGGTCTTGCACCTCTGAGGACGTTGTCCCACGCTGCTGAGACATCAGGGCGTCCTGCGAGCTGAAGGGAAGTCCGAACATACAGGGAGCAGAAGCTGACGACGGGAGGCAAGGATCTGAGGAGCCAACAGGAGACATTTGAGACAAAACTAAAAACGTGTGGTAAGGACAGAGTGAACCCGTGCCCCGGAACTGACCGGCTCCAGGTTCTGTTTCGCTGTAAAAGCCTCCCGTGGTTTTCCGTTCAGGGTCATTCAGAAGGTTCAGCGGATCGTGGACTTCTGAGAATGTGGACGGGAACGGGCGCAGGCTTCCGACGCTGCTGATGACCGACACGTGCTGGTCGACCAGCGATGTCATCCGCTGGCTCGTCAGGTAATTGGTGTTGCCATAGTAACCTGCTGCTGGAAGAAAAAAACAAGACGACTGTGTGTTTTAGTTTATATTCTTGGGATTTCCCACACCTATATTTTCCGAGACCTTCTTTCATTGGTCCATGGTACAAATGCATCACTTTCATTTTGCTTCACAAGTCAATAAACAGCTCAATCCTGTTCTTGTAGAACTGGTCCAGTGGGACAGATTATTCACAAAATAAGAGAAAATCTGAAACCACATTAAAGCAGATGAAGGTAGTATCTCACTGGGCTCCAGCTGGTAGAGATAAGTTCATGAGTAGGGTTGGGCATCGTGTATTGAGTATCGATTGGAACCAGGACTAATGTTTCAATTCTCCCGGAATCATTCATACTTTTACATTTTGTTACTTAGTTTCAATACCCAGTCTGCCAACTGGAAGAAGAAGAACAACAAAGGAAAAAACCCAGATGGGCTGCCGAATTTGAGTTGGTGTTTAGACTCGAATTGTCAAATTAAGTGAAATAATTTGCCAGTGCAGTAAGACACTTGTGATTGGTAAGACTTGAAATGAGATAAACATTTCCAGGCTAACAAGTTACATAATCAAACACATTCTGCTCTTGCTTAGTATATCATCTCAAAACAAGATAAAAAATACTCTTTGGCTGGATATAAGTGTACCTCATTTACCTCATTTAAACCTTGTAAACTTTTTTGACCCTGCCTCTAAAAATAATCGAAATTGGGAATCATTGGGAATCGTGGAATCCAAATGAGGAACTGGAATTGTTCAAATACAAATGATGTCCAACCTGATTCATGAGTGAATCTCCAAAAAGAAGAGGCCTGTAATCTTGTCGCTTGAGTTTTGATCAAATTTTCTCTGAATTTAGTCAAACCAATCTTTATTTTGTCACAATGTTTCCAACCCACCTGAAGAGTTCTAAAGGTGTATTTTGACATCTGCGTAGCTCTCCTATGACAGAGAGTACTTCAGGCTACAAATCTCCCCATCTTCATTTAATAACTGTACTCTATTAAATTAAAGTAGACATATGGTCCATTCTTCAGTTGGGGTCTATATAAAGTAGAACTGCAATGCTTTGGTCTAAATTGTAACTCCACAAGCCACGCCCCTTTTCTGAGGCGTTTCCAAGATCGACTCGTTTTGATGCCGTCTCTTTAAATCCAAATGAGGTGATTTACACCCTGCCTCCTCCAGACCTGTGTGTTCTAGTTTGATAGAGGGGTTTAGGATTATATAGCTGCACAAAAATTTTTTTTTTTTTACAAATGAATTAAAAGTTGTGAACAAGAGAAGACTTGTCCATCCAGCCTTATATGTTGGACCAGAGTCTGACCCAGAACCAGAGGAGAATGAAGACCCCCAAACTGTAGCTGGTTAATCCAGACCTTATTATCTGTTTAGTCACAAATACTGTGATGCAACAGTTCAGAAAATATCAGAGAAATCTGAATGGATTGAAAAATCGGATCCAAACAGAATATAAAGATATAAAGACAGCACAGAGAGAAACTGCATTCAACTTTTCTGCCTCCTAGAGACTCCAAGCCTACAACAAAATGTATTTAATGGCTAAAAAAGTGAAAACACTACAAACATTTAAAAAGATTTGTTTGTGATTATCTATGTTATAAAACCAGTTCACATTAAAAGTATTTATATATTTATTGTTTTAAAGAAACACAAACAAAAATGTAATCTTTGAGGTTTGAGAAGTTCAAAACAAACCAATCTCAGCTCAGATGAGAGTTTTTAAAGGTTCACAGAATTGGTCCTTTCTTACCACTGTGTCCTGTGACCGAGTACGTCTGTCCCTGACAACCACCACCCACGAGGTTCAGTCCAGTCCCCACGAAGCCAAAACTCTCAGCAGAGTCCAGAAGATGAGCTGCTGACTGCTGGTCCAGTCCTGGTTCTGTGTGGACTGGGTCTGAGCTGGGAGCATAGCTGGATGCAGGTCCGTAAGGCATGAGGGAGCAGTCAGAACCGCTGGAGGACTGATGGATCGTCGAGGAGTGAGGATTGTAGAAGACATCTTTACTCAGAGGCTGGTCACTGATGGAGGGGTACCGAAGGAGGTGGCAGCCCAGAGGGGATGTCTGAGACTGAACTGGAGTCAGACACTGATTGTGGACCTGAGATCTGAAAAACAAAATAAAATTCATGTCGTGGGTTACGCTGTGATGTAAACGTAAACATCGAACAGCTGTGTGTAAATCTGACCTAAGAGCAGCCTGACAGGTGGGAGCCGAGGAGCTGCTGACTGGAGGGTAATAACTGGTGCTGGTCTGAGGTAAGCAGTGGTACAGGGTCTCCGGGTACGAGGGGCAGGGGCTGGGCTGGGTCATCACACCGAGAGAGGAGAGGCAGGAGGACGAGGAGAAGGAGCAGGATGTCAGGGACCTGCCTGCCATGGGGCCCTGGTTGATGACGGAGCCTCTGTGAACCGACGCAGCCGGAGAGACTGGTGGTGTCATGAGGGGGACGCTGATCTGAGAGAAATCTATCGGACCACCTGAGACCGGGAGGAGGTTAGGGTTAGCTCCGGGACAGAAAACAGCTTAAACAACCTAAAAGTCCAGATGTTTTGGACCAGGATCTTCAACTTTTCCTCCTTTCTCTTCTGTTCTCTGAATGTTTTTCCTTTTAAAATGTTTAAACGTCACGTTTTATCTTCTCTCTAATATGAATTATAGTTTTTATGGTAAAAAAAAATAAGTTGATCCCTTCATTTCTTTATGTTTTCTTTACTTTTATTAAATGTTTCTCCAGACTTCCTGAAGTTTTTCTTTAACCAGCTCCATTTGATCATTTGTAAACAATTAAAAAAAAAAGGTTTTTATTTACCTGAAGCTGTAAACTCAGGAGTGTCGTTCTCCTGGTAGAGGATTGTTTTTGATTCCAGGCTCTGCGGCTGATTGGTGGACAGCTGAATGTAGGTGTGCTCTCCCAGAGACTCGTTCTTCACCGATTGGTCGGAGGAAGCGGAGAGCTTGTTCCGATTGGCCAGAAAGCAGGAAGTGGGTGATGCCATGAACGCTGCTTTGCTGGCATCTGAGGGTGACAAAGACTGTAGCTGTGTCTCAGCTGGGCCACATGGGCCACATCCTCCCTGGGCTGGGTAGGCTGCTCAAAACTGCTGTGAAATGGGACGGTTTGCCTTCGCCTGACGTCGGCTTCGAGTGAGTTTGCGTGACCACGTGCTACCCCTTTACCATAGTGATCAGTTTCATGTCGGACTTAAAATGCTTCAGGACGTGTATTTACATATCTTTTTACTGGAAGAATACCTTCACAGTTAAAATGTTACAGGTAAAAAAAAAAATAAATAAATAATAATTCGGGTTTAGCTCCAGTATCTACAATGGTGTATTAGGGCCACACAATGAGGTTTTTTTATTGGTACAACAATAAATTCATAATATTATGAGAATAAAGTTGTAATATTACGAGATAAAAGTTGTAATTTTGTGAGAATAAAGTCGTAATATTACGAGAAAAAAAAGTCATAATGTATGACATGTCCATTTTCCATTCATTTCCTCCTTATTTTCCTCACACCTGCTGTGTACAGCCATGTCTCTGTGTTTATAAAGTAGTTCATGATGACTTGGGTCACTGTTAGATTAATATGCTTTCATCCAAATTAGCATTAGCTGTCAGCATCCATTAATTACAATACAGCTTCAGTTTATAGTCGTTTACACAATTTCCAAGTCCTACTGATAATTTGATGCTAATGTGCTAAAAGATTAACTATTTATTTTTAAACAATACTAAAGCACAACTTGACAAGTTGCTCAACATTCCTCATTTTAATTCAGTGATAACTGCATGATTTTTTTGTGTAAAGGCTTAAATTTTCTGACTTTTATCATAACATGACTTTAATATTGTAATAATACAATTTTATTCTCATAATATTATGACTTCATTCTCTTAAATTGTAGTTACATTTTTTTATTTAACATCTTATTGCAGCATAAATTTCATCAGCTAAGTTGCTAAACTTACTTTTAAAAACAAATCCTTCAGTCCGTGGTGAATTTCCAAACTACGCCATCTCATTAAAAAAATAAAAACTCCACCGTCTCCATTTCTCTGTTTATTTTGCTGCTCGCGCATTGAATCCTGAGATATCCTCAGTCGGTGAGGATACACGAATACATTAGGATTTCAAGAATTTGTCAGAACAAATGTGCACTCATGAGGACCCAGCCCATGAATTGAGACACAGCCAACATCTGGTAAACTTCATAAATGCAAGTGGACCAGTAGGGGACCGTTGTGAGGTAACTTTCAGGAGTTTTGTGTCAGTATTGTGATATTTGGTACCTGAGTTTTTCATGTATCGGTCCAGCAGGTTCTGCAGGTCCTGCTCCTTGTCGTTGTTGAACTGGGTCTCCAGAGCCAGCAGGATGTACTCGTCCAACAACATTCTGATCAGGTGGAAAGAACCTGTGAGAATCAGAGAGGTCCAGAGGAGCGTTTGTATCTTTTCTGATGAGTCAAACTGCAAACACACAGATTCCAGCTGAGTCTGTTTGACCTTTAGGCCCGAGCGGCTCCTTGTTTGACCTGCCGGGCCGCGGGTTTGTGTTTGAGCTTCGGTAGGACGTGGAGGAAAGTGCGCCCCACCAAATGGTCATTGTTTATTCATGCACACATAGCCTGTGTGTGTGCTGTTTGAACAGAGAGTGCACAGACCACAGATAAGACCCTGTGTAATCAAAGCAAGTCTGGCCATCACAATTTATGATGTTATTGTAGCAATCTGCTCAGGCTGCTCTTTTCTCCCTGTGCGGGGGATTTAAAAAATATGTATGGATTTTTAAAGAAAAGTTAAAAACAAAACAAAAAACTACATGAATAAAAGTAATGAGCACCATTCAAAGTGTCAAAAATTAATTTTTAAAGCAATAATAAATCTCTTATAAAAGGTATTCTTATCATAAAATGGTGCAGTTTTTGATAAGAACAAGTTTATTGGACTTTTAAAAAACGAGTTTAGTGACTTTCTTTCTGTATTCTACATTTTTATCCTCTTCTTTTACATTATTGGATTTTTTCTCTCTCTTCTAGACATCAAGCACAGAAAACCCCATGGATGGTTTTGATATTTACTGACCGAAGCTAGAGGCGTTGTTGAGCGTCAGGTTGTGCATCACTCTGGCACCGAAGAAGCTCCACCTGAGGAGGAAATCCTGAGCTCGCTTCTTCAAAGAGCGACCAATCTGTTTACTGGGCTGACGGAAACATAAAAACAAAACAATAGTTACCACATGACGGAACACTGTCTACATCGTTACTGCCGGTGACACTGAGTAATTCTGAGGACTTCTATAATATAGAATAGAAGTTATCATTCGAGCTTTTCCCTCTATTAACTGCATGAGTGACAGAACCATGATGGTTGAAGTGTTGGGTTTAAGGGTATAAAAAAGTCATTGAAACAAAGCTTGGTTATAACCTAAGGATTATTATTTCTTATTGTTTTAAGTAAGTAAGTAAGTAAAATTTTATTTATATAGCGCCTTTCACAGAAATAGACTTCACAAGGTGCTGTACAAACAAGGAAAAGGGGAGGGGGACACTTCGACCACCTTGTTCAAGAATACACAGACATGACAAAAACATGAGGGGAACAGATGATCCGGTTATGCAGCAAAACAATTGCGCTACCGTTAACAAATACAGAAGTAAACTGATACAAGAGGATAAGGTGAGGT
>JARVGW010000086.1:19607815-19628509 GCA_031762495.1 Anablepsoides rubrolineatus | reverse complement strand
TTTTGAGGGAGGTCTTCTGAGACCAGGGTCAAAGACGGGTGAAAACGTTTTTTCCCCCTTGGGGTGACCCCTACAAGACCCTGAGGAAGACCCAGGACAAGCTGGAGAGACTATAGCTGCATGTCTATTGCAAATGTGCGCAAAACTTTGTCGATATTCTGTTAATGTGGAAAAACCAGTTTCCCAATTGCGGTTTTTCCATTAAGTAAGAAATGCTAATAAAGTCACACGTGAATATGTTCGTTCTCGCGATAAGTCATTACAAACATGGCAGCAACGGCTGTAAACACATGCATATTGCTACCATGACACTAGCGCTCATCATCAACCATCAGAGGAGACGTCAGCGTTTATCGAGGCTTTAGAGCGACAAGAAATTGTAGTCGACTTTCTTTTACTACTTTGGTGATTTTACTACTACTTCTACTTCCTGTTGTCTTCTTCTTTGTCATCTTTTTTGCCAGTAGAAACATCTGGTTGTTGATCACGTGACTGCCATGATGCAAAAAAGTGCTTTCATTGCAGTTTTGCAAAATACACCAATTTCGATACGACCAAAAAAACACCTTATCCTAGCGCAAAAACATTTTGTTGAAAAACTTAAGTTTTTTCGGCATTGACATGTTTCCATTAAGCTAATTTATTTTCGTAATTCTAATGTGCGCATTTTCATGGTCAATGGAAACTCAGCTACTGTCTCTCAGCTGGCCTGGGAACGCCTTGAAGTCCTCCCAGAAGAGCTGGAAGAGGTGGCTGGAGAAAGAGAGGTCTGGGCTTCCCTGCTCAAGCTGCTGCCCCTATGACCCCACTAGATAGATAGATGGATAGATGGATGAATGGATGGATGGAACTTGAGTGCACAGTCCTCGATACAGAACGATGATTTAAATCAGAATTACCTGGAGCTCCTGGATTTCTTTGTCCAGCAGGTCAACAATGTGAAGCTGCTGTTGTTTCTCCGCCTTCTCTCGGGCGTCTCTCTTCCAGGGGTCTGGAGACAAACTGTCACTGGCCGACAGCTCCTCCTTACTGATGGTGATGTATTGCAGGTCTCGCCTCTCGATGGTTCGCGGCTGCTGCTGAGGAAGCAGCTCCCTGATCACCGTGTCCATGCCTACAAATTCAAACCACATTCAAACGACAGATTAGCCCAGAGGTCGGCAACGTTTGCAATCAAAAGAGACATTTCTACTTCTTGGCTCACTGATAAAATATGTCCAGAGGTGCAAAACCTGCTACAACTGTGATATTAACTGGTGGCCTGTGGGTCACTGCAAGTTTTTTGAATGGGGGTTTTTCCGGCCAGTAAGGGTGACATTATAAAACTAAAAACATATAGCAAATTTTAACATTTATTATTATTTTACACTTCAGGACAAAAGAAAAGATCATATTAGTGTAAACAAGAAACATACTGTATAAAATTTGTACCAAATTCAATAAAAATACCTGTAATTATTATTAGCTTGTCTTAAAGGGATCCACGATTAGTTGTAACATTATACTTTATTTGATAAACATTTATTTTAACTGTAAAATAAAGACTGTAAAAATAATGTAGGCTGTTTAGTTTTGTAAATTTAAAAAAATATATTTTAACACAGACGGAGCCATTTTATTTACACACAAAGCATTCTGGGTAAATGATGACGTGGATAGGTCATCAGTGTGAGCGAGCTATATCTACCCTGAAGGTTAATCTTGGACAATATCTGACGATCGGCTCTTTTAAATGAAACCAGAGAGTTGACAGAGAGGAGAAGGTAGAAATGACTCAGACTAAAACTGAAAATATGGATGGAGAACAACAGAGCTGCTTCATGGATGGAAGAAGAACCCCAGGTTAGCCTGTTAGTCTTCGCGCTAGCACCAACGCTATATTGCCTTATATTATTTGTATTAGCTCGGTGCTAACGCAACAAACAAGCTAAACTGTGGTCCTCTATCCAAATTACTAGCATGATCTAATCAACATGCGTCATTCTTTGTTTTACTGATCATGTTTGCAAACAAATTGTCAGAAAACCTGATAAAGCAAGCCTTTTTTGTTGAGTATCAAACCAAATAATGTAATCTTATGTTTGTTTTAGTTAAAGCTTTAAAGAGACCACGTGGCCCAAGAGCTGCTGGTTGCAGATCCCTGGTCTAGATAAGTGTTCATGTTAGGGGTATCACCTGGAGGGGTGGGAGGCACCGCTGACCGTGGCAAGCTGGACAGCTTCTCGGGTCTGGAGGGGGGAGGCTGGGGCTGAGGGGGGAGGTAAGGCTGGGGCGGGGCCATGGAGGGCTGGTGGTGAGGAGGAGGCATGGCTCCTCCATTGTTGTGGGGTTGGACGGGCATGACGGGGTTTGCCCGGATCTGACCCAACTTCCTCTCCTGTTCCCTTTTCTTTCTCTCCCTGAAACATCAACAAGAAAAATGAAAAAATACCATTTTTGATGTGACACGTGTTTGCAGCATCACAGCGGCACCCACCTCTCCTCCTCGAGCCGAGCCTTCTCCTTCTCATACCAGCGCTGCTGCTCCTCTCGTTTCTTGCGATCGGCAGCCTGCTGGGCTGACACCGGGCTGATGGCGGCAGGAGGCGGCGGCAGCGGCAGGTCGGCCTGCGGGTCATAGGCGTCGGGGTAGGGGTCGGGGTAGGCGGCAGGAGGCGGCGGCGGAGGAGGAGGCAGGTCGGAGCGGGACGGCGCCTGCACCGAATGTGGCGGCACGATGTGAGGCGTGTTGGGGGTCTTCCACCTCCCTGCCCCGGTCTTCTGGTTCTGGCTTTTGTTTGAAGAGATGGAAGAAGTGGAGAAGTTGAGGTGCTCCTGACTCGACGTGGATGACTCTAATGATGAGGAGACTGGTGGTTGTGGCGTCCAGAGGTCCGGTGCTCCTCCAACACCTGAAGAAAATACATTTTTAATATTCTGATGTCTAACAACTGATTACTGCTAAAACTGTTACTGACAGGTCATTGATGGAATTAAAAACAAGTCAATAGTCAAAGTTTATAACATTAATGACTTTAAAGGGTCTGTGTTATTTTTAGAAACTGTTGCTTTGATTTTTTGAACGTTGAAAACAAAGATTTTAAAACACAATGTTTTGTTTTTGTCAGAAACAGTGTTACAAACTGAAACAGTGCACAGCTTTGTTTTGTTTCACAGATTAAGGTCACACTGCTTTAATATTTTCGTTATTCATTGTAAATAATCATAAAAAAAAGATCCTAAATTTGATGAGATTTCAGAGGAACATTTGGATCCTGATAAGCTGCTGTATAATCTGGTTGTTAATGCACCACCAGAAGCTGTAGACTTTTCTTTTTTTCCCCCCATCATCCTATTTTTGGAGTTCTGATCTGAGGTCAGTTTTTACCTCCTGGTGGACCTCGGTGTTGGTAGTCCAGATCCCGGTGCTGGTACTCCTGTGGGTAATGTGGCTGAATGCGCTCATCGGGTCTCACGGGTGGGGGGTACAGCTCCTCCTGGGAGTGATTGATTCGCTACAAAGATGGAAGTTTGAAACATTTTCTAAACCTTTTTAAAAAAGAAGCTGGTTGTTATGAGGCTCAAGGGTCTGTTTTGTACCTGCATGCTGTTGTTGTGGATGCTGTCGACCAAAGGGAGGTGTTCTCGGTCCTCCATGCCTTGCCAGTGCTGTGAGGGCGCCTGGCCTGGACCCACCACCCGATCCTGGCTCTTGGAGACCGGGATGGTGAAGTACTCCCTGGAGTAGGTCTGGGTTGGGATGGGGTAGGCCTCTGGACGAGGAGGAGAGGGTTCATCCTGAGGGATATAAAAATAAAAACAGTTAATTAATAATAAATATATATATATTAGATCATTTTTCCAGAACTCTAAAGTCAGGGCGTTGTTTTCTCCACATGAGAAATTATTCCTCAGTCCTGTTCGAGTGTCACTCTGGTGTTATCTGCTCTGCTGAAACATTCCACATCAGGACGCTACAATCCTGAAGCCTGCAGTCACTTACGTCGGCACAAAGGTTGCCTGTAGAGACGGAGGTGATCTTAGTGCCAGGTCCTCCGGGGTACACAGATTTACTCACAGCACTCTGACCCTGATCTGATAGAAGAGAAGAAAAGACCGTGTTAGTTTCTACTTGTGTTGAAGTTGTTTTATCCTTTATTAATAATGAATCAGAATAAAACTAAAGGACTTACTGGCTACATTGGGGCTTGAGCGGTGGTCGGCCCGGTTCTTCAGGAGCCGGTCCTCTCCGCTCATCTTCTTTGGTTCAGGGTAAGAGTCCCAGCCGGGCTGTGGGCTGTCTGGTGAGCCGTTCTGCACCGTGTTGTTGTACAACTCGAAGCCTTCACTCTTTGGTCTCATCTTCCCGTTTTTATCTCGACCTCGGTCCGTCGCTGCGACGAGGGAGAGAGAGAGAGAGTGAGTGGCTTCAGACAAAATCAGGTTCTGGTTTTGGGCTTTTCTAGGTGGACACCAAATGTTTCTGCAGTTTTGTCAGCAAATGAAGCAAAGTTTTATTTCTTGTTTTTTTTAAAGTAGACACATGATACTTTTAAATGTGCTCCCATTTAAATACCATGAAAAAGAAAAACATCTGTGTACAAAAGGAGTCCTAATTATACAAACATTTTCTTACCATTACTGTTAGAAGAAATACAAACAATAGTCACAAACTGTTTAAGAATGATACTGTGTGCAAAAGTAGTTTGTGTTATTCTGTATTTGTTTAATAGAATCAGTCGATTTTGTATATTTAAACTGGAAATGGATGTCACAGGCTCAGAAATCCAGCTCACTGGATTTCCACCCAGCAGCTACAACAGATCCTGACCCATACAGTCCTGTCTCTTTCCATAAAGAATCTCTATCACTGTGTGATTTTTACATTTCTCTGTCAGTTCTGCTAAACGCTGCGGTTGAGAAACAGCCCTTCATCGTCATCCTGAAACCGAAGCCTGGCTGGGCCAGAAGACTTCCTTAATGAACCCGGGGTCACATTCCAGCCAACAAAGACCAGCTCAGAGCTAGACAACCTCGTCACCTCTGTAACGAGTGCGTGTCTGAGTGAACTGGCTCTGGCTACAAGCCCTCATTATATCGTTCAAAGTGTGAGCTGGATTTTTACTGAAGACAACAAGGACACAGTGTCTGGACACGTCTGCTTCACTTCCATCATCCACAACTTTAAATTAACAACAACAGTGGAGCAAACAGCAGCACATTCACAACAGCTTCCACTTTAAAATGATTTTTAATGTGTTTAATCATTAACTGCGTTGTGTCTAAGGTTCAACTTCAGCTTCTTTTTAAAGAACGAACAAAAAACAGCCTGTGCGATTAAAAAATCTCGTTTTAACATATCGTGAGATTATAACAAATGCGATTAACCGTTCAGCCCAAGTGGAAAGTATCAAAATTTATATTTCAAACTAGGAAAGTGTGTGTGGAAGAGTATAAAAGCGCGCTCACCTCGTTGCATCATGGGGCTCGGCTGGTTGAGGAGCGTCGCCAGTCCGTGGTAAATGGCTCCCTGTTTGGCGACCTCCAGAGTCACGACTGAACCTGTCCTCGTCATCAGCTCTGCAGCCCTGAACACACACACACACACACACACACACACACACACACACACACGAACATCAATCTTTAAACTTCAAGGGAATTCTTCTCCCTGATGTGGTCTTTTAAACAGATGCAACACTCACTGGTGTTTAAATCTCAGGTTCAGCTGTAAGAAGCTTATTAAGCTCCATCTTTGATCAAAGCATTCATGAATCCATTTAAACGTCTTCAAACTGCGGTCCATCTCAGAACTTAATCAGACATAATGTAAAGCGACAACTGGTAGCTTTGAAAGAGACTCTACTCTCAAAGTAGACACAAGAACATTAAGGGGTGAGGGCGGGAAGAAGAAAACAGCAAAATCTGCACCTTTTTAGTTCTAAGGCTTGACGTACGGAGACATAATACGAATGATCTGATCTCAGATTTTGCTTAAAGGACTTCTGTGCCAAGTAAACCAAATTATTGTGATTTTAAATCAACCAGAGGAGGCAGAACTGTCATTACCAGAAAGTCGTTTCACTGTAATTTTGGTAAAATTCTACTGAATCACACAGTAAAACAGCAAACATGTAATTTATCTTAAAACAAATGTGCTGAATAGCTGAGGAGCAGCCCTCCTTTCAGGGAGTTGTGTTTGGGAATGCAACACGAGATTCTTGTTGAGCTGAAACTTGGCTTCAACAGATGCAGTAAATCCTTCTTATCAGCCTGAACAAGAAGTTTGGAAACTCAAGAAGAAAGTGTTTTGATTGACACAATGTCGTGGGCCTCTGATGTTCAACCACTTCAACCTGCTTCCTGCTCACAGGAGCAATTAAACTAATTGTTTGATCCAGACACCAGAACCCCGAACATCAAGTCTGAGCACGTCAACCGAGAGGAAAAACTGGATTCATCCAAACAGGGACACGCCCTTTTTTCTGTTACGGCAGTGTTTTCTCCAAAACACGCTGGACGTTCTGTTCTTTTACGAGAACAAAACTGGAACTCAACCGCCTCACGGTGACACAATTCCAAGCTCTACGAGATGTGGTTGGCTGATGTCACATCAACGTGATAATTTACTGTTTGGTTGGTTTCTCAAAATAAAACTGAAGCCAAGTTGCATCATCATTATGACCATGAAGGAGTCGTTACTGACCAAGGAGGAGGTTAGAAACACACAAGAAAATAAAAACACCAACATTTCCTTCCAGCTTTTCCTCAAAAGTGAATCACTTTGTTGTCAAAGTGTCATTATAACCCTTACAGCTGGGAGTTTACAGTGTTTTTATTAGCATTTATTTGGCATTACATTACAGCATTGCCCAGAAAACAAAACAGCAGCAGTTTTCTTACCTCTCCTGTGATAAACCGACCAGACTGCGGCCGTCTACGCTCAACAACTGGTCGCCTGCTGCCAAACGGCCGTCCTGCACAAACGTCACAATCAGTCACAGTGAGGCTGCTTTTTTTATCTGCATTATTTTATATTTCAGAAACAAAACTCACCATATCAGCTGCTCCACCTTTGACAACAGATTTGATGTAGATGCCCAGCTTCTCCTGACCAGCACCCTGCACAGATACAGACACAAGATAATACATTTAAAGTAGCTAAATGACAAGAAGGTTTTATAACCACTGAATATGTGAAATACTACATAATACTGCAAAAAGGTGAAACTAACCTAGAAAATCTTCAAGGTATTACATCGTCTGCTGCCTTTCTTACCAATATTTTAAACAAACACAATCAGCTGGTGCTCAGAGTATGTGTTGAAGATGACTCTCAGCTACTACCACACCATATTTAGGTTAGGATGTGTAGAAATGACTGAGTTAGAGTCATTCTTGTGTTTCAGTTGATTAGCTTGACTTAAGCTGACTCCAGAAGGTAATCAATTATAGATGCGTTTTAATAAAATCAATGCTCTTTAGAGATTTTGCCAACAAACACAAATATACATGATCGTACAACTTTCATGACAATAAATTTGTCTAACACTTCCTCCGATGACACTCTGCAGGTTGTTCTAAGTTCCTTGAATAACTTGAAACAAAGTCAAATTTTTTGTCTCTTCTTGTTCTGCACGACCAAACTCAGAACTTTGTGTTCTTTTTGCTGCCCATGAAGATATTCAATGTGTGACTGGAGGTTTGGGTCACTACTGCTCAACAAATCTGAGAAAATCTGAACTCAAATTAAACAGCTGATGTTTATTTCACTGGTCTCTCCTGTTTTATCCTCTTAAGACCAACATTCCATGAAAAGGGGAAAGGGTTGTAAAATCTGGATCTTTTGTAACGGTCCAGATCGAAACTCAGAACCATTAAAGATAAAAATAAAAAAAGCATTTATATAAACATGAGCGTTGAAACTTAACAGACCTGACTGCAAAAAAATAACTCTCCAAAATGCTTCCTGAAAGCTTTTCTGTTGCATTTCTGACTAAATTTGACTATTTTCTGCCAACTTTGCATGATTTCTGCACACAAAAATGTTCAGATTTATTGTATACAAAACTGCATCAGAGTAAAAAAGGTGCATTATGCATCTTCCGTGTCAACAGAAACTAACATACCAAAGTTTTTGTGAGGATTTCCTGCTAACCTAAAGGTTTATGATAGAGAGATCACACACTTTTATTTACCATCTTAACACGTTTATCTAATAAAATGGATGTTATTTACAACCCTCTAAACAGCAATTTACTTTTAAAATATTACACATTTTTTATATTCCGTGGAAGCATAGCCCATCATAAACATTAATGAGTTCATATTTTAGGAGAACTTTTAGTTTTTTTCTTTTGAAAAAACTTTGTTGCCTGCAAACATTTTTCTGCAGCAGGAAACAACTTCTGAACATTCAGGGTCATAAATACAGAATAATCTCAAGTTTAAACAATTCTCTCATTTCTTAGGAAACAAAGAGCTTTGTGATGTCATGCTTTATTAAAAATACAATATACACTCTTGAAATTTTACATTGTGTTTGGTTTTCACTGAACTTGTTTGTAGTTGATAAATTGTTTACTTTAGCTAATGAACCCAGACTTTTTTGTTTTGTTTTTTGCTTTAGTGATAGCCTGGTAAAAACCAGACCCTTGTCCTTCACTTTGCTTCATACGAGGGTTTGGACTCTCAGCTATAAAGAAGCGATTCTTGCTGGAGGCGTGGCCTCTGTTGAAGTTTAAAATGATTGGATCTGTTGGCTCCACTGTGAAGGAGGCTAAGCTAAGAAGCTAACCGGAAATTGCGTGCGCTGTAAACAACTCTACTGAGAGGAGAGAAGTACAGAGCAGAACAAGACGGCTGTAATGAGAGCTGCTGCTTTGTCAGATAAATTTAATTTAATTTGGAAGCCTTATCAACAAGAACTGGCTTCATTCACTTCCTCCACTGCCATTACTAAACTAGCAGACACTGTGCAGAAAATTAACGTAATTCAAAACTCCACCTTCTGTTTGCTGATTGGCCCAGGTAAAATAAACTACAAGCAGACACTGCGCAGAAAATTGACGTTCTGTTCTCTGATTGGACCGGACAAAATGCTCTAGAACAAATCCTCATCTATGGGAGAAATCCCAGGCGCAGCAGTGAAGGGAAACTAGAATTGAGTGGAACTGCGTAGGAAGGCAAGGGCCAGGCTACTTCAGTGAGAATACAAGTTATTTTTTATTAAGGAAAAACAAAACAATGCACTTTCTTGTATAACTTGAACTGTTGTGATGTTTTTTTACTTTGTCAGATGTTTGAAAGGCTGTTTTAAGTCTAGATTTTTAAAAGTAAAATGGCAAATTTTGAACTTAAAATTACACTAAATGCTACCTTTTTCCCTCTGAAATGTTCTTAATAGCTTCGACCACGAGGGATTTACAACCATCTGAATAAATAAATGCCAAGAGTAATTATTTAACAAATGAGTCTGTTTTCCCTTCAGACAGAATGCTCTGAGCGATGTGACATTTCCCTCCTCAGCCAAGTCTGACTCGCTGAAAAAATCCATCGACATCAGACCCACAGAATCTCGCCCGCCTGATTTACGGCCGACAGAAAACGCTGCTGAAGCAGCTGGAGGTGCACCGAAATTACAGCCTGCGGTGTTTAAAAAAAAGAAAAAACACGACAACCTGCTTTCTGCAGCCTTTCTGAGGTTATAAAACCACTAATCCATGAGAGGCAATTTAAGAGCTGGAAGAGTTTAGTGGTCCAGCACACCTGCACAGGTATGTGCTGCTGTTTTACAACTCAAAACATTTTAATTATTGTGTATTTTTAACACAATAAGAGATATTAGTTAAGATCTTTCTTCAGAAAGGGAATTTTATTTAATCTAATCAATAGCTTATAGAACAATAAAAAATCCTTTATTGATCTGCTGCTAAAAATAAAGACTTTTAATATGATTAATGAAATATGTTTTATTGGTTTAAAAGGCTGTTAATCCCTCAAATATCTAACTCAAGAAACAGTTTTACCACTAAAGTCAAGTTATAGTGGGGCATTTCCTTCCTTTGGTAATCTTTTTTGATTGTTATAAAACTGCAGAAAAAGTCTCCAAAACAATCTCACAAAGAGCAAAGCGTAAGCTTCTGGAAACAGCAGAAGAATCTGAACATAAATCTAATCCGAGCCTTCAGTTTCAGCTCGTTCGCCACCATCAGCTGTTTGAGATCCGGTCCACACAGCTCTGTCATGTTTCACTGGTTTCTCACAGGAAAAAAACTAAACAAAACAAAAAGGTGCTGAACAGCTTTAAAAAAGCACACACAAAGAAGCTGACAGGTACTAAACGTTTGAGACAAAACAAAAAAGGACTGAGCTGTTCTGAGTTCTGTTCTAAATAACAAAAACAAAAACCGTTTGATTTCAGATTACAACAAACGATTCAAATATTTAAGTCATTTATGAAGCTGCAGCAAATAGTTTGGAACCCTAACCTGGAACAGTTAGCTAAAATGTTTATAACATAAATCATAATCCTTAACCTCCCTAAACAAGAACAACTTCCCAGTGGGACATGCCTGAAAAACCAAACAGAGACCTCCTAATCAGATGAACCAGCTCAACTAGCTTTACATGAAGAGGAGCAGCAGCTCTACTCCTCCTCCTCACCCTCTCTGAGGCTGAGCCCACCCCACCATACAGAGGACCCTACAGCTGCTTGGATCCAGGATCCAGGATCATGACCACTACACAGGTGAGGGCTGGAATGTAGAGCACAGTTCAGTTTTGTCCCTGTGGCTTTGATGAGAACAATATTTATCCGTGCACACAAACCTGCGTACACACTTTTCAATAAATGGACCTCCACACACACAGGTTTGTTTTTATATACCCATGGAGACCGTGGATTGACTACCATTCATTTTTTTTTTTGTAATTTTATGGTCTGACCCCTAAAGTTAACCCCTGACCCTAAAACCAACCTAAACTTACCGTAATTCACACCTTGGTTCTAAACTGAACCCCCCCACCCAAAATTAATATCCGTACCTGTGGGGACCGGGCTGTGGTCCCCACGATGCACATTTGGTCCCCACAAGGCTGCCTTTTTCTGGAGATTGGTTCCCATGATGTAGCAAAAACGTGTCCACACACACACACACACACACACACACACACACACACACACACACGCGCCTCCAGGAAAACAAAAGTATGTGTGTGTGCTACATCCTCTCATTGTTCCTACCCCCACAGGGGGGTACGCTCTCAGGCCTCAGAACAAATAATAACTGCTAACAGGCACATAACCAATACTTTAAACACATAAAACACAGATCAAATAATGCTTACGCTTATTTGATCTAAAATTGTTTAAAATGGCTGTTTAGTTTGATTAAAGATGCACCAACCAATTAATCTGACCATTTCTATCTTAATAATAATTCATTATTTGTACAGCCCATTTTAACAGTGCCTGTATTCAGAGTGCTTATCTTATTTATTGACCTTTATTTAACCAGGAAACTCCCACTGAGATCAGAGATTTATTTTGCAAGAGAGGCCTGAAGGCAGCATAACATGAATGTTAGAATACAAAAAAACACTGAAATTTAACTGCAACCTGGCTACAAACAATACAAAATAAAAAACATCACAACAAAAACATGCAATATTAGCTAAAAGTAACAGTGCACATCTTTGTTGCATGAATGCACCACAAACAATTTGTGTTAATGAAAAAACAGCTTCACTGAAACTTAAAGTTGGATGTTTTATTTTATTGTCCCTTCAAGATAATCCAGATGAAGTCATTTATCAACACCCAAACCAGAGTAAACATACAGTAAACAAACCACTTTCACAAAAAGTTCAGCCTGAAATCATCACCGCAGCTCTGGGAAACATTTTGCAACATATTGAGCATATCATTATTTTAAACATGCACCGAGGGAACATTCTGTTTCTTTATGGCAACAGATAAATGAGTAAACAACAAGAACGAAGGAGGCGGCTTTGAGCTTTCCTCAGCTCTAGTGGGAGCTGTCCAGATGAAGCACAATAAACATCATAAAACACATGCAGAGTTATTTTTAGAAAAAAAATACTTATTTTGCTCCAGAGAGACAAAGTCAAAAACAACCATCAGGTCAGGATGAAAATTAGGAAAGAAATAGTGTAACTTATATGGAGCAGCAATCAAACAGCAGCAATTCAGACTTATTTTAGCATCTCACAAGAGTTTATTCCAAAAAATGTTTTAATGACAACAAAGTTTGTAGAATAAACTTTTTTTAAAAGAAACTCCTGATTTCAAGCTACTGAGAATGTTCCCTAAACTTCTTACAGTCTTATGTGTGTACTTTAGTTTAACCATTACCAGAACGTCCCTGAAAGCAAACAGTAAAAAAGATACAAACATGGAGGCCATCACACTCGTTGAATCAATAAATATTCAGAAGAACCACTAAACGAGTGTTTGAATGAAGTCAAATGAGACGCTCAGGAAAGATAAACAGTTTTTACCTCGTCTCTCCTGCCCACCACTGAAAACCACATGTTGCAGCTTCTCGCCGCCGCCGTGTCCAGACGGGTGGAGGACACAATTTTGTTGCACACCTGCTTTTATCCCAGAGAGCGCGTCGACCTGCTAACATGAACCGACAAGTCCAAAGCCTCTCAGTCACGCCGACTCGAGGTAATCCATTCAGCTGTGCGTTTAAAAAACACTATTTATGGTCACGAACGAGACACAGCACAAACCTAAACACGAAGCCGAAAAGTGGCGGAAACTTCCCGCAGGTCATGTTGAAAAGTTAGTGTGAAACACATCAAAAGACTTGGAAATTCCTTCAAGAACGAGGAGTTAAAAACTGTAACAAAGTTGTGTTAAAAAGACGTGGCGAACTCCATAAAGGTTTCCAAGAGCAGACAAGTTTCTCCACATGTTCCTAATTGTCGGCTGTTTGTCGGAGAATGGTGAATTCAGGCGGAGAGCCAAGAAGTGAAGCATCTGTCAGGACACCGGCTGGTCAGACTGAGGTGGAGCGCTGCTGCAGCTCCACAAGGCAAATACCACACACACATCCTAACACACACACACAAACACACGGGGTTATATAACTGCTCGACCCATTTTACAGACAGTTCAAGCAGCAGCAGCAGCTCTACCTGCCGTTCTCATGCTGCATGCCCGGTCATCTGCCTCCTCCTCAAACATTCAGTCTGATTCAAAAACAAACAGCTTCCTCAGAACTTCCTCTGCCACACACACACACACACACACACACACACGTGCACACAGCTACACAGGAAAGCTCCAGCCTTCAGCAGGAAACACACACACAAAGAAGTGTCTTAATGTTCTGAACAGGAAACAGACACATCTTATCTGAGCAGATTTTTCATGGTTCAGACTGGAGATGTTGCTCATTCGGTTCATATCAGTCACATGATAAGGAGAGTTTGTTAGAAAAAAAAGTGTTTCTCAGAACTAATTAGTTATTTTTAAATTCTCCACTATCTCAAAAGCTTTAAAATGAAATGTTTGCTGAAATGGGGCAATTTATCAACTGGCAAACTAACTTTGTTAATAGGAGCAAATGAGATTTCTGTTTACATTGATTTAACATGGATGTACACGGTGTATGTACTGTATGTATGTAAAGCATTTACAGTATTGAGATTATATTTTCCTTTGTCCTTTTTCAGCACAAATCTCGTTCTGAAGATTTTGTGCTATTTCAACAATTTTATATCAAAACATTCAGATGCTTCAGGACATTTCAGCTATGACTTTTGCTATTTCAGCAACTTCTATTTTTTTAAGATATTTGGCTTTTTTGTTCTCACTAAAACTGAAAGGAGCCGTCTTCAACGGTTTCCTTTGGCTTCTATTTGACTAATTTTACATTTTTTCCCTGCTATTTAGCTATTATTCTGATGCTTCCTGCTATTCTTCTGCTAATTTCAGCTGTTTTCTACTTTTTAGCTAGGGCTGGGAGGTATGACCTCAAATTCATATCACAGTATAAATTGAATCCCTTCACGGTAACGGTATATATCGATATATAAAAATAATGTCATTTTTAGAGAATTTATTTTTTTTGCAGAAAACTGTAATCTTTGTCAAACCCAGCATTTTTGCTTTAATATCTGCCTGCCGTATAATGAGCTTCTGCCTGCTGAATCCATCAGCTGCTCTGCAGCCCGCTCATCATCATCTTCATCATCAGAGCAGAAGTCGACTTTACATCAGCAAGATGGATTTATGACTGAACGAATGTCGTTTGTCTTTTTTATCATATCTGTGGGTAACAAAACATAAAAAAACAAGTTTTTCTCCGGCAACTTGGGTGTGAAAAACTACGATTGTTAAAGCTTTGATCTGCACGACGTGAAGAGGGGAGTCGAGGGGAGGTATTGTCCCGACGTAACTTTTCTACAGCGGGAGGGGAAAATTTGAGGATTTATTCTCTCTATACGCGTTTTAAAATGCTATAATTTATTCACTTCATATCAAACTCCTGCTCAGTTGTCTCTGCTCAACAGGGCTGTAGGTGTGATGACGTAACTGACGATATAGTAGAGGGTAAATTTCTACCGTAGGCCAACTTCATACCATTTCTACCTCCTACCACATATACCGCTCAGCCCTACTTTTTAGCTAATTCAAGCTTTAATTTCATATTCTTACTGCCTAATTCAGCAAACATGCTCTTTCTGTTTGTTGGAGCTAATTTCAGCTACTTTTTAAAGTAATTTTAGGCTAGTTTCAGCTTTTTTAGGATTCAAACTGAATATTTGCAGGAAGTGCAAATTCTCTTGTTCCAATATGTTGTTACATTTTAAGGTCATGTTTCTTTCACTGTGTTTAATTTTCTGATGAAAGTTTTACTTTTCTGAGTGTTTGAAAAACAAAAAGCCTCAGATGAGCCAAGCTTGAAAAGCAGCAGAGTGGGAATCATTCTGTAGAGTCTAACCATTATTTCATCTTAATTCAGTTTAATGTCGGCTGCTGTATGTCAGCAGGAACTCAGAATCTGGGTTGGCCCCTGCCACGAGCCGACTCCCCTAACAACAGCAAACTGAACAGACCAGGTTTTTGTCCAGGAGCCATCCAGAAGTTTCTGTGTTTAGTTTCTGCCCTGCTGTCAGACTCAACAGTGAAAACAGGCGGTTTAAAAACAGCAGCCTGTTCAATCAGCCTCGCACACAAAAAACTCTAATCCAACACTCAGTCATCAACAAGCAGCCTGAACAGAGGCTTTTTGAGATTTAGTTTTTATACTTTGAAATCATCATTTTCACCTTATAAATGCTGTTAATTTAAAAAAAAGGAACTTTTCAAATCAGCCAAAGCTCCCCTTCAACTTGCAACACAAACAGAAAGAAACACCCCCAGGTGTTATTTCCTACCTTGGCAGCCACGATGCTGAGGCCCATGCCATTGTGCTTCTTCAGGGTTACCGTGACAACCTCCGGATCTTTCCTCATTGGCTGAAAAGGGAGAAAGACAGGAAACAAACTGAGTGAGGAGGACACCTCTTCAGAGCACAACTTATGGAGTGAACGTCTGTCTGGAGAACATAGGATAATGTGGAGTATAAAAGAGGGAGGGACGAGGGGAAAGGGGAAGGCCAGAGGAACCTGTGGTCGCTGGAATCAAGTCAAGAATGGAAACCACATCATGGCTGCACACACACACACACACACACACACACACACACACACACCGTGGCTTATATAGGCAGGGCTGGGGAACTGGGTGGGTAAAGATGAAAAACATTGTGAAAGAATTAAAGCGCCGCAGAGTTCCCACGTCACAAAATGAAATTCTGACGAAGGAAAACAGACTCCTGTCAGACTTTTATAGAAGTAAGGCTGCTTCTTTTTAACCGTGAACAGATGTAGAGATTATTTTGTAAATAATCCACAACTGCATCAAAACTGAGTGAAACACGGTCGACAAACGACAAATATCTTTACGCTAAACTTTATTGGTAGGTTCACTGATGTTTGTCCTCAGACATTTATTTATTCAATTTGTAGAGGTTTATGTCTCGTGTTACATCCTCCACCTTGAAGTGGATCCAGAACAGATCCAGTTCTTGTTCTGTGGGTCTCAAAACTCGGCAGGATCCAGGCTACCTGACCCCAAACACACCATTCATCAGCAGGAGACGCCTGCATTATGTCGAGACTACAGTCATGAAAAAGTACAGCAGGGATAAACAGACCAATTACAGAGGAAGTGGCTGTGTGTGTGTGTGTGTGTGTGTGTGTGTGTGTGTGTGCGTGTGTGTGCAACAAAAAGAAGTCTATCATTTTCCGCTCCACGCTCACTAACCTCTCCTCTGTGATTGGTGTTGATTAAATTGTGTGTGTGTGTTTGTTGGTGTGTGTAAATAGCTCCTACTGTAATCACTGTAATTACTGCTTTACAACTGGGAGACCACACACACACACACACACACACACACACACACACACACACACACACACACACACACACCTCTGGACCAAAATCAAAGAAACATTTATGTTTACATGTCTCTAAAAATAGACAGACTGTGTCAGTCTTGTCGTCAAATCGTCTGCAGCTCAATTTCTGCTCAGGAATTTGACCTTTTTAAGGAAGTGACTTCACCTCGTCGTGTTTTTGTGTCTCGACTGCTGGAAATCCTGAATAATCCTGATCATCCAGAGTCATTTTCTATTGCTTTTACAGTGCGTTGGAAAGATGAGCCAACTGACCTCAATTAATGGTAATAATACAATCTTATCACTTTGGATTCAGAGCGAGGAACTAATTATAATAATATTACTGCAGGAATCTATAGTTTCCTTTATTTCCTCATTGAAAATGGAGTCGTCTTCAACCTCCTTAAAACAAAAATCTTCACTGGACTTTTTACCTTTTGTTCTGGTTGTGCTTTTATATTTCAAACTTCTTTGTGCTGATTTCAGCTACTTTATTAGCAAATTTTAACATTCTTTCTGCTTTTCTCAGCTACTGATAGTTTATACTTATTTTAAGCTTCTATCACAGTCTTGCTGCTAATTTAAGCATGTTATGCCTTTTAGCTAATTTCTGCTAATTTCAGCTAAAATTAGCTAGCTATTTGTAGCTACCTTGAGCTTTATTCATCTGAATTCACATTTTTGTGATAATTTAAGCTTCTTACTTGTTAATTTAGCAAACACCCTTTCTGTGTCTTTCTGCCAATTTAAACTTTTAAGCTTCTTTTAACAAATTTCTGCTATTTTCAGCTGAAAATAGCAGAAATTTTTAGCTAAATTGAGCTTTAAAAAATTAAAAAAATTAAAAATTTAAAAAATTTAAAAAATTTTACTTTGTAAGATTCTTAAAATACTTGATTTGACTCAATTTTTTCTTATTTCAAGAATCTTACCACGTAAAATTTTCTTATTCCATTGGCAGAAATTTTTGACTTAATTTGAGTCAAATTTTCAGACTAAGAAGACAAATAATCTGACACATTCTGAAAACAAGATTATTATTCTCACACAATCAGTTCTTGTTGAGTAAATCAGTCTCAAAACAAGATCAAAATGATTTTTTTTTGGCTGAATATAAGGTTTTAAAACTTGGTTAGATGGACAGTTTTTGCAGTGTTTAAATCAAGACTGGAAACCCACCTGTTTAAAGTGTCTTATGAAACATAATAAATGAAACATTTTGGTGTGTAACGATGGCAATAATGCTTCAATTGTTAACTCTATTCTATGACTTTTTATGATGTAAAGCCCTTTGAACTGCCTTGCTGCTGAAATGTGCTATACAAATAAACTTGATGGATAATTTAAGCTTCTTACTGATTAATTTAACATCCTTTCTGCATGTTTTAGCTATTTTACACAACAAATTGCCAAAATTCTGTTCACCACCTGCTAATCTCAACTTGTTTCTGCTTCTGTCTACTTTTTGTTTTCAGTCAGCTGTTCAAATCTAACTCATTAACCCTTTTAATATTAATATATCCTATAAATAGTTTTTATTTATTTTTTGTGTTTTGCTGTAAAGTTAAAATCTCTTTTCTTCAGTCGTGTCGTACCATTTCAGTGGTGTCAGCAGCAGTAAAGTGGTTGTCGTTGTCAGCTCCTTCAAAGTGGACGGTCCAGGTACCCGGTGAGCGTGGATGTGGTATTAACCTACAAAAGCCTGTTAGAGGAAAAACATACAGACAGCGTTAATGAAAATACACATTTTGTGTTTAGATATGTTGAATACAAACATGTGGTTTGATGAGTTATGTCAATCAAAACTGAAATAATCAGAAACATAGATGTGAACTTTTATCAGAATATCTGATTCACCTCTCTGCAGTAGCGGCTCCAGGAAGTCCTGCAGACCGTTGGGGAGGTTTCGCACCACATCACAGGAGTAGCCGTCTTCAGGGAGGAGGAAGGGCAGCTGGAGGTCCGGGTCCTCCTCCAGCTGCACCTCTCTGCCGTCGCTCCTGGCCAGCTCGTCCGCCGTGTTTTCTGCCACCGCCACCACGTGGTCGATCAGCTCCTACGCAAACGGACACACAAATCAGAACAGAACCTCTGTGTGCTCCATCAGAACTGCAGCAATTGGCTAAATGACGTACAGGTGGGATGTAGGGCTCGTCAGGGGCACAGTGATAGTTGGTCATGAGGGCGTGGAGCTGCAGGGAGTTCAGTTTGAAGCAGGTGTTGTGGATGTTCTGCACGTCCTGCATGGAGTATTTGTCCATAGTCAGCAGTGTGGTGGCCTGGAGGAAACACAAACAACATATTTAGACTATTTCAAACAAACATCGTTTACAATACGGCTGACACTGATCTCCCAGGTTTCCATGGTTACCCATCACCTCACCTGCACGATCCGACTGAGGTGGCAGTCGGCGGCGAGCTCAAGGCCCTGCTTCTCGGCCCAGGCCTCGATGTGGCTGAGCTGCTGCCGGAGGATGGCCCCCCAGTAGTGACAGCAGAGCCCCGACTCCGTGTCGGTCACCAGCTTGTTGAACAGCCACATGTTGATGAAGTGGAAGAGCTGCGAGAAGAGCTGGATGGTCAGGGCGGCGTTGACTCGACAGCGGCGCAGTAGCGACATAGCGCCCGTCAGCGTGTGTAGGACGTCCTCTGGAAGGACAAACGGCAGCGTGAGAGCAATTTTCTTTTTCTTCTGTAAGCATCAGAGACTGAAAGTTCCTTTTAGAATCACCTTTAAAAAAAGAAATGTCTCCACGTTACCTATTTTGGGTCTCTGTGGATTGTGCTCCTCAGGGTCATCCAGGAAGGCTGGCATGTAATTGTTTAGATCAGCCTGTAGACAGTGGACCAGGTACCTGCAGACACACATTACAGCTCATTAACAACAGATTGAAAGAGCAGAAATGATGTTTTGTGTTGAGTGAACGCTTCACAACTATTCAGATCAGATTTTTCTTATTTTTCTGCTATTTCAACAATTCATCAAAGGGTTCAGCTCCTCTCAGACTTTCAGGCAATGGTATTTCAGTTATTTATACTTTTTTAGCTACTTCAATTTCCTGCCACATTTGTCCCCTTAAAAATGAATGACACCGTTTTTAACATCCCTAAAACTCTCAAAACGTTTATAAATCTTTTCTGCACATTATACATTTTGTTCTGGTTCTGCCCTTTTTAACTTCCTAGTGCTATATTTAGCTTCTTTTTTGTTGCTAATTTTAGCTTCTGCTATTTCTTGCTAAATTCTACTTCTATCTGCTATTATTTTACTACATTGTACTTTTTTGCGCTTTCAGCTTCTTTGCTGATTTGAGCTTTTTATGCTACTTTAAGTTGGTTTCTGCAGTTTTGTCGTTTTAGCTGCTGTTCATCTGTTATTAGCTAAAATTTGTTTTTAAGCTAAATTTACATTTTGGGGGCTATTTCAGCTTCTTTCTACTAATTTCTGCAAACATGGGCTCCTCCTGCAACTTTATGGTAAATTCAGCATTTTCAGATACATTTTAGCTGTGTTGAGGCACATTTTGCCTGTTTTAGCTATTTTACAACAAATCCACTCCACTTTCACCGTCTGCAATCTAATTTTAACTTTTGTCTGCTATCTTTAGCTTCTTATTGTGCTAAGTGGAGCTATTTCCTATTTCAGCTATTCTTGTGCTAATTTGAGCTTTTTTGAGTGTCTATCTGATAATTTGACCTTTTATAGCTTCTTTCACCTTTCTGATGAACTTGCATTAAACTTTAGCTTTCAGCTAAAATCTAATGCAAGTTCATTTAGCTTTCAGCTAAAGTTGTCAGTAAGAAGCATTCACACTAGCATTTTCACAGGAAATGCAATTTTTTTAGTTATATTTGTGACAATGATTAAAACCAGGCAGGTTTTAGCAACTCAAATTTAAGACTGTTTAAGACCTTTTTAATACCACCTTGAATAGAATTTAAGACCGAAAATATAAGCAATGGTTCGGTGATTCTGCTGTATTAATAATAAATACGTTGAATTTATTATAAGATTATAAGATATTCAGCTCTCTGGTTAAATTAGCAGTATTTCACAAGTGCAGAATCTGTTTGGAAACAACCAACAAAAAATACATCTACTAAATACATTCATGGTATGAAACTTGTGTTTTAACCTCCAGTTTTGCCTTTATACTAAAATAAGTCATCCAGCCAACTGTCCATAAACATGTACTTTAACCTGCAGCATCACTATCCAACAAATGTCTGAAGGAA
>JARVGW010000086.1:19596987-19607715 GCA_031762495.1 Anablepsoides rubrolineatus | reverse complement strand
GAGGTTTTAACAACTTTTCTGTAGTTTATTTTTATGTAATATCAGTGTTTTGAATTGAGGTACTTTGATTAGAACACTGATATTACATAAAAATAAACTACAGAAAAGTTGTTAAAACCTCTCTTCCTTCCAAAGATCCATAGGGCTAAACTACAGGAGTTGTCCATCTAAGGGGCAGGTGTCTAAAAGAAATTTAACCATGAAATATTTCAGATGTTCATAAGATGTTCAGCCCTTGAACATTTGCACTTACAATTTTTATAGAATCACTTTAAATACTTTTCAGTAAGATATGTCTTGTACAAACAGTGATTTAAAAAAAATTAACCCGTAAAATGCTGATGTTAAATGTGACGTGGTTGAACATTTGGGTGCACATAACTTTTGTACTGGTGCACTTAAGAAAAAATGTTAGGCGCACCGGTGCAACCAGTTCAAAAAGTTAGTCTAGAGCCCTGTACGGGCAGGTGGTTCTGGTAGGGGGTCGAAAAAAGTCTGAGCAACTCTGTTTACTTCACCTGCGGTTCTGATTCCACACAGGGACAGCAGGACCGGCCCTGCTCTGCTCTGATTGGCTAAAACTGTGACTCCGGTTCTTTTTATTGCTTGAAAGCAGCGTCAGTTAATCCATCACAACACAAGTTTGTTTTTGTCTTTTCTCAGCAGGAAATGCGCTGCAGAGACGGCCAGGGGAGATGGAGAACCTTAATCGCTTCTGCCTGACAAAATTTAAGACCTTTGAATAACAAATTTAAGACGAACTTGCACACTTTTTAACAAATTTAAGACTTTTTAAGGTCGTAATTCTAGATATGTGAATTTTAGACATTTTAAGAACCCGCGGACACCCTATAAAACAGACAAAACACTGACTTGAAGGCCATCTGGACGAGGTGGGCGAGGATGTCCTGGGCGTCCAGCGTGACCCGGCTCAGGTCTCGGTCCTGCTTGATGAAGTTGAGCAGCTCGGAGGCGTTGGCCATCCAGAAAGCCAGCGCTCCTGCGATGTTCTTCTGCTTCTGTAACGGACCAAGCAACCGCGAACAGACACAAAACAAACATGTAGAGGAAGCAGTTAGAGCAGCAGGACACAGGATGAGCTGGAGGTGTTAAAAATAAAATAAGTGAAAGTGGGAGGGGCTTGTGTTTGAGTGGCAGCCAGAAGGAGCAGCTGTTACTTCAGGGATAGATTCATGCCTCATCCACCCCCGCCCTACAAGCCAAGCCTCCTTTCACTCATCTATCCCCGCCTTAAAAAAACAAAACCAGAACCAAAACAGAACCCCTCAATTCAGATAAGCCAGAGAATGAGAGGTGCATCCAAAAAAAACAAAAAACACATTAAAGACATTTAAAACACAAATGGCTGAACATTTTTCAGGAGAATCCAAATAGACAGATGAAGCAGAGGAAGTGAAGGAGGTCTGAGGGACGCCACTCGTCTCTCATCCACACCGCCGAGGAGAAGCAAAACATCACACGAGAACAGATGCCAGAAATAAAGATGGAGCAGCTGCTTTTTTAGAAAAAAGCTTTTGGGTTTGTTTTTAGTACCAGGCAGGTCCAGGAAGCTAAATGGAATTAGTTGGGTTCATGTTGCTGTTGTTGCTTAGTTTTCCAGCTGTGAACAGGATGAGTTTGTTATGGATTTTATGTTTCTGTTAGAATGGAGAAAATAAAAAAGGAGCAGCAGCAACAATGATGGGCTGGTCAAAAAATAAAACTTAAAAAAATGCACAGAAAGAGAGAAGATGTGAAGAAATTAGGATGAGAAGAGTAGAGGTTTGGCGAAGTGATTTTATATTTTCAAAAGAGGGTGTTTTATTTAAACTAAATGAACATTAACCCTGAAACTCTTCAGTAAGAGGTTATTTTATGTTTTAGATTTGATAAACCTCAAAAGTGACCTCAGTATCTGAAGAAAAAAAACTCATCTAGGCTTGTTTGTTCGTACAAGTTGTCTGTATATTAAATTATTACAAATGTCTCAGAGAACATAAATGCAAAGCAAACAAAATGTGCAGTTATGTTTGTATGAATCATCTTCTTGCTGCTTTAATGTTGATTTTATTTTATAGTATAATATAGGTGCCACAGTATTTAAAGTAAAAACATATATATAGTGATTCATTTTATCTACATCGCCGAACCCAGAGAGAAAAAGAGAAGCGAAGGAGAGAGGTGAAAGAGCCTTTAGCAGCCATATCGGGGTGTGCTGTTGTGCTGTCCTACCTGATCCCCTTCAGGTATCTCCTGGATGGAAGGAAGAGGAAGAGGAGGAGGAGGAGGAGGAAGAGGAGGACACATTTACAGGACAGAGAGAAAACACGTCAACAGCTACAGTATGGACACAGCATGTAAACACAGAAACAGACGCTCTGACTCACACATGGTTTAAAATGTAACCCTGAACAGGTTTATGAGCCATAAATGATGGAGCTGAAAAACATGAGATAAACACTGCTGCAACCTTCATCAGCTTTAATCTGCCCATATTGTTTTTAAATACGGGGAGAATATAAGAGTTTTGAATTGTTGTACTTTTCACAGTTGAATCTGTCTGGATTCATCAGGCTGGGATTATTAAAGCACATTTATTTATTATTAGTGCAAAGCTGAACAACTTTATTAATCCAGTTAGGTGTTTTTGGTTTTAAAGTTCTCCACATAGTTATAGTCGAGTCATGGAGGAAACTGATCCAGAGAGACTGTTAAAGTGCTTCTTCCAGGGTTTTTGTCACCAATCGAGACAAAAAAAAAGCAAATGAAAAATGTAAAACATCTCAATATGTTGTATTATTGGCTGCTTTACAAGTCTTTGGCTGGCGACGCATCAGGACACCTTGAGTTTGCAGAGAGTTGCTTTTGTTTTTTTACACTGTGTAAATGTGTTTACATTACGTAAACTGGTCTCTAAACAATAGTATCGTTTATCGCAATAACTTCTGAGACAACTTATCGATTATATATCAATTTATTTATTTTTTGTTTTGTTCTTGGTTTTATTTTCTCAAATATGGAGACTGTTCAAGTTTAAGTTGTATTTTATTTTTTAATAAGATGCAGGTATGAGATTTTTTTTTCTGTACCCTTTTCGTTTGGTAATTGATTTACTTGGTTTTTTTTTTTTTAAATGGACCTTTTGTTGTTTTTATGAATGAAATAAAATGAAAAAAATTTTTTTTTTTTTAATAAATCAATCGTCCAGCAAAAAAAATGTTAAAATTTCATTTAAACTAATTTGATTATTATTAGGAGAAAAATAAATATTCTCTTCACCAGTGGTTTCCAACCTGGGGGGTGGAGAAAAAATAACCGTGTCTGCTCCGAAGTTGTTAAAATATAAATTTATTGTTTGTATATAAAAATGACCAAAACAAGTCCATTTAAATAATTAAAACACTATAACTCTTTTTTATTTTCCAAATAAGAGTTTGAAACTATTCATTTTCTTATTTTAATAGAGGTAAATGTTGAACACGTCTTTGGGAGAGGTGGGCAGTAGCGAGGGGATTGTGGAGGGGGTCAGCTTGGCTTGGATGTAAGAAAAGGGGAGCTTTAAGGAAAACAAACTGGGAACCATGGCACTAAAGTTCACTCAGACTAAAATAGATCGTTTTAAACATTAGAGTGCATCTCTAAAGGCGAAAAGCAAAGATTATTGTGCGTTAAATAAAAGTAAATACCACAATCAGACCAACGCTTACAGCTTTATGTCTGCAGGGTTTTAGAAAACCTGATGTTTTTTAGTGATGTCTTCATATTTGCTGACGTTACGTTGATCTAACACTGATGGGTAACACACAAAACTACAAGGACACAGGACACGACTGTGAGAGAAGCTGCAGGAGGCAAACACGTGCAAACACACCTTACAACTACAAATGTAGTTAGTAAGAGTACAGTTAATGCAGGAACACTGAAGAACACCCGTGTTCGAGCTAAAAACAGGAATAATGGAGAAAAGTGGCCAAACTAAAAGGAGCAGAAAACACTGATGATAAAAGTTTAATGAGGGAAATATCACAGCAGCGTTACTCACCTGGATGACTCCTTCCATCATGTTCACCATCTTGTTGACGATGGCGATGACTTTGTGCGTTCTCTCTGACGGAGACATGTCGGGCCGGTAGGCTGGCGACAGGACGTAGCGGCAGGCCATGTACAGGACGTAGGTGGGCGAGAGCTTGAAGTGGACCGTGGAGCTGTTGGTGTAGTTGATGATGGCGGACAGGAAGGTGTCTTCAGCTGGTGACGGCACAAAAATTATTTTTTTTAATTACTTTACATTAGATCAGACACAAGTAATGATTTCAAGTACAAATATTTACTTTAAAAGTGGCTACAGTTTCTAAAAAAAGCAATAGTTGTGATGTGACTTTAGTGTTGCAGAACTAGGCTTCATGTGCGTCATGTGGGATCCAGTAAAAGCTGCTTTTTAAACACCAAAACTACAACGTTCCTCGTGTAAACCTGGAGATCACAGCTGTGCAACTGCTAGAATTTAAACAGCGCACTGCTAACCGAGTTTAAAGCATATGATTTATTCCCAGTGCATTGTGGGTATGTGACTCTCCACCACCCTGTGGCCAGCTGAAACCCTCCTCCGCCTGAAAAAACAGATGAGCTCACACTATGCCAAATATACACAATACTTTGTGCACACAAAAGCCAGAGGAAAGTCAATAAACAAAACGAGAAACAAAAAGGCAAAGCAAACATCTGAAGAACTACAGAGACTGGGAGAAATGTCAAGTTTCAACCAGACCTGCTTCAGAAACGTCTGTCCAGATACTTAACTAAACAAACTCATCATCTTATTGTCACAAACTAAATGAGAGGAACAGTGGATTACCCACATTAACGGTTCAATAGTTTCCAGTTAATGACTGAGAATCAGAAACACTCACAGTTGTCTCTGAACTCGATGCTGGCTGGAAGAGACAGCTCCGTCCTGTCCGCCGACACGTCCTGAGACCTGAGGAAACAAAATCAGCACCGTGAGACGAGGAGAGGACACGGTGAGACCGGTTACAGGTGGGGGGTGGGGAGGAGGGGACAGGTGTTACAGGAAAAACAATGAAGTGAGACCTGCTGTCCTGCTGCTCTCCTCGGATCATGGGTTTGACCATCCCTCTCTCCATCTCCAGCTTTCCTGAACTCTGCACACAGAGAAACAAAACTTCATCTCACCTTCAGCTAACCCTCGTTTAATAGATGTGTCAACACAGAGCCCAGATAATACTTTATAAATGTAAAAGACACTGTATTCATTATTACTTCTGTAGAATTCTGTGTTAGTCGCAGTAACATCAATATATTTGACTTCAAACAAACACGTTTTATGAGACCAAAGAAAAAACTATTAAATAAAAAGATAAACAAATTTGTATTTATTGTGCATAAACAACTTTTTAACAAAAACAAGTCTGCAAAGATGACATTTCTATAAATTCTCTCCATGCAGTGACTCAGAAAAGGCTTATAAAAAATAATAAATTAGAATAGATGTGAGGGTGTCACCTTGCTGGTAGGCAGGGCCGCTCCACTGTGGATGTCTCCGTGAAGGTCGAAGGTTGTTTCTGGTACGCTGCTGCAGTACACACACATGGACACACGCACACATACATTCAGCAGGTTACAGACAATAATGCAAGTTTTGAACCTAACCCACAAGTACACACACCCAGCAACTCACGGTGAGGGAGGAGAGAGCCACATCAGTAAATGACTGACTCAGTAATACACGCAGGCAGATAGTTTGTTTTACACACACACACACACACACACACACTTATGTAACAGTTTAAATAGATCTAGAGACACCATTCCTGGCTCACACGTCCATGTTTTCACAGCAGACAGCAGGGCATCAATGTCAAACAAACACAAAGCGTTTCCAGTTTGTTGCTGACAAACAAGTAACAATCCTAACAATCAGCAGCCAGAAGTTGATTAAACTCATAGTTCCCAAACCACACAACTACCCCTGCAGCTGCAGGTTTGAGTCCAGGTTGAGTCAGGAAGCTAATATTTTGTTTAAATTTGCTTGCAATGGCGACCCTTAAAGAAGAGAGAAGCCAAAGAAAGAAAAAAACATTTAGCACCTTTTTGTGTTTGTTTTTAATAAAACAGCTAAAACAAACAATAAAATGTAATTTTTTTCCACATTCGCAGCTACAAGACAAAAGACATGCTATTTATTAAACACAATGTCTGGTATCTGTCAAGCTCTCTTTTCGCTGTTTAACATTAAACACTGATGACAGCCCTGACTGAAGTTAGGAGACGGCGGATTAAAGGCCCGAACCCCCGTTCACTACAAGATCATCAGTGGACCTGCCAAAACATCTTTAAAAGCTGCCAAACTGCAGCTGTAATCAGACTTAACAGGCCGACGGGACTCCGCTCTGACTGAAGAAGGTATCTGTGTGAGTTTGGAGAACAGCCCAGAAAGCCACAGGGATCCTGGTCCACCACTTCAGACGCCCTCCAGACCGACTCACAGCTGCTTTAAATGAGGGCTGCCCGTAATTAAAATAAATAAATCACACTGAACAACTCTGTTACACTGGAAATAACTGCAAAGATAAAATACTTTTTGAGAAAATGAGTGCACAAATGTCTGATCTTACTGGATTTATTAGGCAAAAGCAGCTGTTTTCTGTTTACAGATCAGAGGGTTTAATGTTGAGTTTAACACAGCTGGGCTTTCAGAGTTAACAGGTTATAATATGGTGCTACTGATCTTTGTTTTCCTCTTCAGATTATGCATGTTGACATAAAAAGAATTCATTTCTTAATCGTAATTAGGAAATATAGGACACAAAATAAACATATCAAGGCCATCTTTGTTTTATAATCTAATATTTCCATCAATAAGATGTAGATTTTGAACAAATTCAGGTGGATCAAATAATTTTGTCCCCGAAAGAAAAAAATCCAACTCATCAGGTTTCAGTTTGAGTCGTCTGAGAAAAATAAATCCTCCAAACAGAAAAAAAAACACTCATACTTAAATGTCCTTTAGCATTTTTCTTAGTTCTATAGCTACCAGGACTAAAAATGTTTTTAACAGTTTCTCCATTTCCAAAGCCAAAGAAATGTCAGACTGAATTCAGGAGACATGAACCCTGCAGGGTTTTAATTTCTGCTCAATCTACTGACTGATTACTTCTTCTTCTCTGGTTACAAATGTTAATCAAAATCACCCAATGAGTTTTTATCTGAAGCGTAAACATAAAGCGAAGACTCAAAAACTCTGAGGGACAACGAACAGAATATTTACAAAGCCTCACGTCTCTTTGAGGTGCTCAAGTATCAGAATTAGAAGTTGTGTTTCTGAATAGTTGATAAACAGACAGAAGATTAAAAACTAAAGTCTCTTTCTTTAAATAGAGTTTACACCCCGACTTAACAGCTTTAATCACGTTCTTTAAGCTAAGACAAATAAGTTAAACTATAATTTGTTACTTTTCATCTTGAATCAACTCGTGCAGAAACACACACACACACACACACACGTGTTAGTTACTTACACACTTTCGCTCCTTCATTCATGGAGTCATCACAGAGCTGAAAAACTAATATTTCTCATATTTTATCTGGTCCCATGCTCGCTCCGTCTCTGCTCTGCCTCAGTGTGGACCTTCAGCGAGGGGGGAGGCCACACCCAGCAGCATGCTGATCAGATTAGAGGGCAGCCTGCTGCTGTAACCCCAGACCTCTGCTCTTCCTTTCATTTCCCCGCTCTCTCCATCCATCCTAACCAAACCTCCCTCCTCCTCCTTCTCCTCCCCCGGCTTATTTCATTCCCTGCCTTCCTAACCTCATCCTCTCCACCCGTCACTCACGCCGCCCTGATTTTGTCTTCACGTGTCGCAGAAAACTGCACAGACAGACGGCAGAGAGTTCTCGTTTCGCTCACCCGGACTTGTGTCGGCTCCTCATGGCGGCGGCGGGTTCTCTCCTCCCTCCCTGGTCGTACATCGGGTCCACGAACTTGAAGACGTGCGCGGAGCCGAACTGGAGGGTGGAGCCTGAGCGCAGCACGGTCGTCTCGGTGACGCGCTGCCCGTCAACAAAAGTGTCGGCGTCTGGGCCGTGCGGCGTCACGGTCACCATTCCCTCACTGTGCATGAGGTTGCAGTGGTGGGGCAGGATCCCCGGACCGAGCAGCTGCAGACACACACACACAAATCAGAACACAAAAACTGAACACACTTCACACCTCGCTGGTTGTGAAACTTAAAGCAGTGTTGATTAATGAAGAGGAGTTTACCTGGATGGCTCCGTCGTCAGTGCAGTCTGAGCCAACCTCAGTGATGCTCTGCTGAAGGCGGTACAGCTTTGGTTTGTCCCGCGAGTCGGACCCATCTGGCACACAGATTCAGGTACAGCTCAGGTAATCAGTGTTATTATAAAAGGAATAGGTATCACATGCTGCACATAAACTGTCACAAAATACAGCTGATTGCACAAAATTGAGGACTTCAACAACAAAGAGTGAAAACTGACTGGTTTGTGGAGGAATCTGCACAGCTGTTGATTAATAAAGCCAAGCGCTGCATTAGTTTACAGTGGAAAGATAAATAAAACACCAGTGGGGTCTGCAGGCCAAATTTGGCCCATCAAGCCACTTGATTTGGCCCACCACTTTCACTCACGGTGCTGACTTTATCTTTGAATATATTAAAATTAAACATGTAATGAAAGTAACTACAAGAGACATTTAGATTAGGTTTAAGCACACATGTAGATTTACACACTTTAGAAGACCACAAATACTCATATTTGATTGATTTACGAAACATCCTATGAGCCTTTGCTACCCGAGTGTATGTCAAACTTTCAGCTTCCCTAAAAGCAGTGCACGGGATAAAAAAAAAGCAAACAAAAATCAATGGTCGCCACACTAGCTGCTAGCTTAATTATAAAAAAGGACTTTACTGAAGCAGTATTTGTACGTATTTCTTGTATTAAACTGCTGCATTTGGCCACAACCCTCTGGTAGATTTTCAATTTGGCCTTCTTGTTTGGGCAGCTCTGCTTTAAAGTGTTTTTAAATTTACAAAAATATTGTTTTTCTTTCAGTAATTTCTTGTCCAAAGCTTACACTATGTCTGTTTTTCTGTAAAGTAGACATTTCAAATGAATCGAGGTTTAGTAAGACGTATGATCCCTTTTCAGGTGTTTGTGTTTGACTACTGTGAGCTAAAACGAGCAGTCAGAGCAGTCAGAGGTCAATGCAGTTCCTCTCCCAAACAATCCCAGCAGCCACAGCAACAGACACAGAAGGCGCGGCGCATTTTTACCTTCTTGGTGCCGATAGGCGTAGTAGGCATAGTGATTCCCTCGGCCTACAGTAGGCAGGCAGCAGGCAGGTACAAAGGAAGGAGGACACATGCACAGGCCCCACACACACGCGCGCACACACACACACACACACAATGACGTGCCATGAGAAGGTGAGAAAGAAAACAGATATAAAGCAGAGGGTGAAAATGCAGCAAGGAGGAAAGAAAATGCAGTGTTAACTGGTTAACCCAAAAACTGCAAACAGACACACCCAACTACCTCCACAAGCTTACATATACTTTAGTTTACAAAGACTAAATATTTTACCACCAGAACAGAGAAACACAACTTTTAACTAAATCTGTTTTAACAGTAAATAAAGCTGGTTGTCATACTTTGATAGTAATAAATACTACAGCCTAGTATGTAGGTTCTGAGTACCCTGTAACCAGTGAATACCTAGATTTAACTGAATCAGCTAATTATTAATATTTACAACAATGTTGCCCTTTTTGTGCACAGAAATGATGAATTCTTAATGAGTATAAACCAATAAAGTAAAAGTATAAATACTCATTTACAGACACACAGACCCTGCAACTATTTGTTAGTAGAAATTAGGGTTGGGCATAATCGTATCAAGTGCAATTAATCATCAGAAAAACATTAATCAATTACTTTTTGGCACTTGATGATTAATACGATTAATGCCAGCAGGCAGACTGACATAGTATTTCCCCAATCAGTCCACTCAGTGCTCCTCTCTGCTTCAAATATGACGAACATTAAAAAAGTTCTGTAACTTATTTATCTATCAACACAATTTAAAATTTGTTCTATAGCATGAAGTCTGTAATTTTCACACAATTTGGAACAGATTTTTACAAAGAGCAAATCTTTCCCACTAAATTGGTCATGTGCCTAGGACATAAGGGTGTCCAGGGACTCCAGGGGATTAATCGTCAAATTAATTGTTATCGGCTAAATACCACAATTAATCGTGATTAATTCTTTTTGACAATATTGCCCAAGCCTAGTAGAAAAACTAAATCTGTTTTCCATCTGGTCAGTTGTGAACAAGCAGGCAGTTTTCAGAAAGTGTGAGGTAGTTAGTGTCTCCCGGTCACCAAGCACGCCCTGCAAGCACCATGTTTATGTGATGATGAGTGTTTTGGTCACCATCAGGTCTGATAAGTTAATGATGTAAGAGGATGAGGGGCAGAAAAGCAGATACAGAGAGAGGGATCAGTAGCAAGAAACAAGCTGTTAGGGCAGGAAGTGTAACCAGGTTCAGGGAGGATTCTGACGGGGGGTGGGGGGATGGAGTGTGTGTCCCCAGAACAATTACTTTGGGATAGGGCTGCGCGGTATACGCGGTATACGGTAGAAACGGTATAAAATTGGCCTACGGTAGAGATTTTTCCTCTACCG
>JARVGW010000086.1:19556351-19572913 GCA_031762495.1 Anablepsoides rubrolineatus | reverse complement strand
GTCCAAGATTAACCTTCAGGGTGGATATAGCTCGCTCACACCGATGACCTATCCACATCATCATTTACCCAGAATGCCTTGTGTGTAAATGAAATGGCTCCGTCCGTGTTAAAATATATTTTAAAAAATTTACAAAACTAAACAGCTTACAGTATTTTTACAGTCTTCATTTTACAGTTAAAATAAATGTTAGTCTAATGTTACTAATCGTGGATCCCTTTAAACTCGATGAAAGTTGCAGTTATGCTGGAACTGAAGCGTCTGATGCCACAAATGTCCAGATTAGCTCATGACCTTGTGTGGCCTTTAACAAAAAGAGTTTTAAGAAGGAAAAAGCTTGTCTGAGCTTTGTTTGTGAGCGAGCCGTGCTGAATGAAGTATAATTCATAGATGTTTTCTGAAACGTTTAACATTTTCCAGCCAGCAACATAAAAGTCTTCAACACCAACAGATGTGGATAGAGCATTTGCATCAGACACTGCCTCCTTAAAACAAAATGATAGCCCTTCAATGGCAGCCTCTCGTTTAGCAAAAAAATAAAATACACAAAAACTGTATCACAGCACAAAATAACACGTAGAAGACAGATATAACAGATAACTACATCTGTCTCTCCTTTCTCAGAGGAAAATATCCACCCAAACCCTAGACTCCCATGAACACACAAACACTGAACACGCACACACACACAGTTTTGGACTTGCGTCAGTAAAGTCAGCTTGAATCACACGCTGTAGTTCTGCTGCAGCTCTCAGTGAGTGTCAGAGTCTGTCAGACATTCTTATGAAGCAGAGTGGACAGCTAAGGTCAACAAGTATGACCGGGTGGGGCCGAATCCTGAGGACACCCACATGATATTACAGTGATGTGTTTAAATTCTTCATCGGACCGAGCGGGAACAGGGTGCAGCTTCATTGACCTCTATTTTCTCTAAATTTGCACGCAATTTGTGCAAACTGAGAACCCCAACAAACAACTTAGTGATGCTCTGGAGCCGCCTTCTTGAATTATGTTCACCAACCAGTCACAACAGAGTGACATACCAGCTTTACAGGACGGTCAGCTCACCACCAACAACAGATGTGGGTTTTTGGTTTGTTTTTTAGAGAAAAGCTTAAAAGAGCACCACACACATTCAAGACTCATAACAGAATAAACAACTTTGATGAAGAATTTAAATGTCAGCAAACAAGATAGAGTTTTCTACTCAGCAATTCTAATGCAGGTTTTTAATCAATGAAACCAAACATGTTAAAAAGGGAAGTTAATGAGACAGAATTAAAAGCATCACTAAGAAGACTAAACACAATAAAAAACAAAACAAAACTGCAAGACACGAAACTCAGCAAAGAGAAATAAAGGAACTGCAAATATTTTTATTTATACTTCATCTCTGGTAGCAGCAGACAAGTCTAAATTTCATAGAAAAAAAAAAACAGTCCAGTTTTATCCCACAGATCTCAAAATGTTTGTGGTCATCCTGATACTTTAAACAGACTGACCCCAAAAGCAGCAAATATTTCTACACTCTGAGTCAGAAACAAATATTTTAGGAGCTGTGGAATGTCATTTGTGTGTTGTGTTTGTCTGTCAGTTTTGTTGTTTCGTGTTAAGATAGGAATAAAGCTGAGCTAATCCTAAAGAATCACACTCTAAATCCACAATTCCACACCATTGTTGTTGACCAAAAGAACCAACTAAAATACTTTGATGATTTTATTACCTGTTAGTTTCAAAAAGTTTAATTTTTTTCTTAAGTTTAGAAGTTACTTCCTTGTAAATGCCAAGATTATTAACGAATACTATTGGGATAACAACATCTTTGACGGCAATGGCTTTACTCAAATATTCTGTCAGCATAAATCGGAACACTTTTAATGCCCACCACCATGAAGGCGGATGATCATGTTCTGTATTTATTCATGTAAAGTTAACCCTGAAAATTATCTATAACGTGTGTGTGTGTGTGTGGGGGGGGGGGGGGGTAGTATTATACATGGGTTATTGATGATTAGATTTTTTTATGCTTCTTATTCCAAAAACACGATATTATACTCGAGATCATATTATGAATAAATACAGTAATTATATTTGTCTGTGTTTGTTAACTGCATTTTTTAGGATTCACTTGACATTTTTATGAAAAATTCAGGAGAATATTATTGGATGTACATCTACAATTGATGAACTTTTGGAGTCAACATAGTTCAAGGTGATGGCCACAAGTGACCAGAAAAAAAGCTATTACTCTAGTTTGTTTGGCAGATATTGAGCTAAAATCTAGTGTGGTAGTAGCTGAGACTCATCACCAACAGATATTCTGAAGCCCAACAGATTGAGCAAGTTTTTTGTTTAAAACTTTGACATGCATGCTTATTAGGGGAGCAATGATACAAAAAAATACACGATTCTGTTCAATACTTTAGTCTCACAGCTTGACATTTTTTTGATACAAAAAAAAAAAGAAATCTTCATGCCCTTCTTAACTGATCATTCATCGAAATAATTATAAACATTTATTTAACCTAAGTACAGTTTTTAAAATGTTGCTGAAACAGCAAGTTTCTCAGTGGATCTGTGCTCAACAATGCAGCCTAGGTGGAGTAGTTGAACACAGATCCACTGATCCTTCAACACAGAGCATCTTCAGAGGACAAACTGATAAAATAAATTTTAAAAATCTGTATTGTTCTATACATTGTGTGTACTGTACCTAGAGCACTGTATTGAACAGTTTGATACAGATACATGTTGCACCCCTAATGCTTATGGGTGACAAGCATACCTGAATACTATTTTTTTGTATTTATTTGTGGTGAATGCTCTCTATATATATGAAACAATTAAAAATGTCTGGGAAGAGCTTGATTGTTGACATGTTACATTTTAGCCATACTTTGTTTTTCTGTTGTTAAGTCTTGTTTTGTAAACTCTGCCCTCAATCTGACAACAAACAACCGGTCAACCTGCGGTAAACACTGAGCTTAACTCTTGATTACTCCCGATGATTGCACAGACTGCTCTTTCTTCTTTTCCCTCCTTACGCACCACGACTTAGACATTGATCTGCTGCAAAGCACCATGGCAGCTGCAGGTAGTGCCAAACAGTCATAGAATTGGTCCCTGCCTGATTGCCGCCTGATCCTGTGAGGTCGGCGGAGGGGCGGACACCAGAATGGGGTCTGACCGACAGGTGGGACAGCGTATGAGGTGGCTGGAATGGTTCCACGTAAAACCAATGAGGGCTAAAGGAGGACACAAAAAAGGGGGGGAGGCAAGGCTGGGGGAGGGAGGTGAGCCGGGCCTCTGAGGGGATTAACGTGGTCCGACAGGCTGGCTGGGACAAACACACATCTACACAGAGCTTTGGGAGCGGGCTGCTCTGTTGAGCACACACAATGCACTGCTTGTTTTAGAAACAGAGCAAAGAGAGATAAGAGAGAGGCCAAATCACAGAGAAGGAATGTGAAATTGACAGAGGGAAGAAAAGTATTACCAACCGCAGGTGCTTCAAAACAAAACTCCTATTTGGCCTTAATGTAAACGCCAGCTCTTTCCAAATTCTTTTCTTCTCCCCCCCCCCCCATCAATTTCCTCTAAGACACTCACGTTATCTTCTTCCCCAGCTGAATTTCTCCACTCCAAAACTCCATCTGCATTCCTGAAATTCCATCAGCAGCAGGAGCCCTCGAAAAATGACATATTACCCATTTGGCTGCTGAAACGCACACATCCAGAGACACATACTGCTCTGTGCTGATGTGTTGTTCCAGGCTGCCGAGGGAAGCTCCTTTAGGGAGCAGTTTAACATATATTGATCACTCTTTGAAGGCCCATTACAGAAAATTAACTGCCTCCACAGGAGAACGGTGATTCTGCAAGCTAGAGCGAGTTTAATTTAAGGCTTAAAGGACCTGGGAACCAAAGTAACAATCAATTAGCTTATAGATTTCACAAATACTAACGAAATGTGTAAATAGAAACCTATGTAGTCTATGTGATCAGGAGAGATTCATAAGGCTCTGCAACAACAGCTGTTAATTAAATACTGCCTTAAATGTGTCACTCATTAAAAATATAGTTTATATTTTTAATAGTAAAAATTATTAGAATTATTGCTTTTAAATCTCCATTACCACATTTTTTAAATTACCGTAAGAAGTCAACCATGCAGTAAAGTCATCTGATTATAAATCACACCCAATTCAAACTTGAAAAGAAAAAAAAAACAATTTTTTTCACAAAACATCTCCTAAGGCTAACATTACTATCCTGAACTAACCTGTTCCACCTCTAATTAAAGCCAGGGTCTCTTACTTCACGACCAACATTCAGATTTTAGTGAAGTGTTGAGTGTCACTGCATAAACGTGTTTTCTAAATGTAAAAAAAAAAGAAACTGCTCCATCACTGTGACGGAGCTTGAAGTGGACCTGCTAATATGCTAACAGGCTGTCCAGTCTGACCCCATCCTTCTATTTAATGTGCAGCGGCCAATAAAACAGGCCAGCTGCAGTAATTACAGCTGACAGAGACTAACGGAGCTGCACAGAGAGTAGATGCTCATGTGGTAAAAAGAATATGCTCATTGAAAGATTCCTGGAATGATGAAATTAATTTTGTATTTCTGACATTTGTGAGATTTTCTTCACAAAATGATTACTTAATCCAAGAAAAAAAATAAATGAATCTGTCAAGTAAATAATAAAACAAATATTCTGATAAATTATTTATTTTTAATGTGGTCTTGAATACAAATATTTTATTTCATGTATGTTTTGATCAAAGCAACAAGAAGCCACTGCAGAGAGACCAAAGAGCTGCATGTGGCCCGAGAGCCACAGATTGCAGACCATAAACATTAAACTAGTTCGAAACAACAGGATGTTGTTGTTAGACTGATATCTGTCCTGAGAAGCAGGATTCAGCTGATATAACACAGCAGAGTTACTCATCACATCATGTCTGTGTTAGAGATCATAACTCTGCAGGACGGGCTGGAAGACTTGCAGTGGTGATCTTTCACCATGCGCCGCAACAAATCACTCTGCTGTGATTGCTCTCACACACCTCCAGAGGCCGGCCACGAGATGTGGCGTACACAGAACACAGTTACAGCTTCATTTGTGCTGATGGGCTCTGCAGACGAGCGAGGACTCTCAGACACATCATGCGGAACCAAAATTATCTCGGTGCCCGAAGGCAGCGAGGAAAGGCAGAAAACGATACAAGCTGCAGCTTATGTCACCATATCTGCTTAATTGTGATACAGAAATACCCGAGAGAACTTAAAGTGCAGGAACACTCTGTCCATGTGCCAACAAACTGCTAGAAAACAGGATTTTAAGGCTTTTTATTTGCATTTTTATGCTTCCGTCAAACACAATTTCTACAGCATTAAATGATTGTTTGGATGTTACTTTTAACTCAAACTTACCACAGTTTTTGTGATGAGTTAGAAAATAGTTAGAAAATCGCAAATATTCTTTGTTTTTGTTTACAACTAAATTGGACGATCATTACAGAAATTTTCCCGTTCAGAATATCTCAACAGCAAATAAAGCTGTTTGGCAGAGAAGATTTGGAAATTTTTTCATGTGTGTTTCATGTGAACCCACATACTCAGCTCTACTGCACATACCACAAATGCATGTTCCCTACAAATGTAGCTTCATTTAAAACTAACTATTATTGTCAGCAATTATTACCAGGAAACATTGTTACAAAAAAGAAATAATCTACCAAACACTAATTTCCTTACTTTTTGAGCTGAGTTTAGTCAACAAAACATGACCACCCTGCTGATTTTACTCATTTATTAAAAACTGTAGACTTTTGATAATGATGCATATTTAGTGATTATACTAGACAATACACAAAAAATGAAACTCAAAAATATTGAAATAATGTGAAGCTACTATAACTTTGAATGCAGTAAGGCCCTTACCCACCCTGACAGAAATAAGTGCAACACTGACACAGATTTGTTATTTAGCGTTTAGCTGACAGACCTGCCACAACCATCTGCCTCTGCAGCCACAGTAAAACTGCACAGACTCATGAATCCTGCCCATTAGTAAAAAAACAAAACAACAACATAAAACTAAATGACCACTTTATGTTACTAAAACATTCAATCACAACATCCTTAAGCACACACAAGCTTTGTTCTCCGAGATGCTGGTCAAATACAGGGTTACGCATGAGGGAGGCTCTTTTTAGAGCCGTCTCATCACAGCTTCGGTGTTGCCGTGGCGACGCAGCCACATGACATGATGAGAGACAGGCAGACAAGGGGAGGCAGGGTGCGGTCGACAAACAGAGAGAAGAACAATGCGCACGGAGATGTACGCGCACGGCGGTCAGCAGCCACATATTAGCGTGACCTCACGGTGCCGTCACTGTAGCCGGGGTCCAGCGGGTCTGCTACCCAGAATCCCTCTGGGCCAAGACTTAACGGTCTCCATTCTGTCACAGCAGAGATGAGCAAGGTGCAGCTCCAGCAAAACGATTAGGTAACAGTTACCAGCACAATACTTATATTAGCTGTCTTTGTCTGATATCTAACCAAAATATTTACAACTACGTCCATCCAATTTTTTATGTGGCCCAAATAAAAACAACAAAAACTGAAATTATTCAGAAATTCAAGCATGAATGGTACCCGTCAGCTGAAACTTTATAATGCTTACAGTCGTAATATATGAACCATGCAGGGATGTTTTGTTTGAATCACAGTTTGACCCCAGTCAAAAAAAAAGCTCATCTGAAAAAATCTGCTAAAAAAGAAGAAAATCACACTGGAAATCCCAGTCTTTTTACCTAGACGACAGGAAACACACTATCTCCACAAAACACTCACTTCCTGTTCAGTTTCCTGCTTCCTGTGCAGCAGGGAAATGGAGGGAGTGGCCACTCATCTCATGGAGCGCCTGCCTTACTTGTTGTATTTCACTTCCCATCAGGAAGAAGGTAGACATCAGCTTCCAGAGAGTAAATCCATTTTCAATTCTCCCGACTCCAACGATGAAAAATAAACCTTAATTTTTATGTAGAAGAGACAACTTGTTTTGTAAATAAGTCAGTTACTGTATGTAGCCCAACATCACCACAATGAAGAGATGTATCTTAGAACAGATTTAGTTTCACAGCGAGTGGAACAACAAACATCTTTGCATTACTGAACTGTTCTGTTTATGAATAAAACCTAAGAACAGTGGACAAAAACTAGACACATTTTTATACTCTGAAACATGATTGGTATTTAAACATTATTCTGTTGGATTTCTTTATCCTGGACTTACTCCTTATATGGACGTGCACACATACCTTGTATGTATGTATTGTGTTTTATTTTGTGTCCTGATGTTGCGTACACATTGGGTGTATACATACACCATAAAATTAGTATGAATTAGGGCTGCACAACATTCAGTTCAATTCTAAATACTTTATTGATCCAAAGGGAAATTACAGATATTTTACATATTATATATACGTATAGTGAATATATGGTCATCACAATATCAGTGTGCGCAATATTATATACATATCGCAAAGGACTACTTGGAGTGCAATAATTGTTGACTAATGTATTTGAAGAAATGTGTTTGAAAGTTGTAGATGTGTCTCACACCAGACACAAATGATATTGCCAAAAATGCTAAAGGTCACTTAAAGTAGGAAGCACAAATTAGAAATGGAACAAAAGAAAAAAAGACATATCGCACCTGATATCGCCATTGCAAACATTGTGCAGCTGTAGTATGAATAAATATAAACTTTTAAATGAAACCAGAGAGAGTTGACAGGAGAAGGTAGAAATGACTCAGCCTGCAATTGAAAATATGGATGGAGGACAACAGAGCTGCTTCATGGAAGAAGAACCTCAGCTTAGTCTGTTAGCTTTAGCATTGGCCCATACTCTATCACCATATATATTAGCTCAGCGCTACACATTCTCCTCTCGTCACTGAGGTCCTCCATCCACATGACAGAGAGGGGAACGCAAAAATTACTCAAATGAAAATATGGATGGAGGACCTCAGTTTAGCTTGTTTGTCGCGTTAGCACCGAGCTAATACATATAAGGCAATATAGAATCGGCACTAGCGCAAAGGCTAAACCTGGAAACATACTACCTCCGAACTGTCGACGTCGGCACAGGTTGTCGCAGTTTCATGATGAAAATTACGTCACCGGGCTTCGCAGCGTCGACTCGGCCGCCCCTTTTGGCACAACCCGCCGGCAGAACATTTTACCCCCCTCCCGTGTCGACGTAATTGTGTGATTGGTCTGAAGTTCGTGGGCGTGTTTGTGCTGAAAGCGCTCAGACAAAAAAAATAAAAAAGAAAGAACAACTTGCTGATCAGAAAGCTGAGTTTTATATAGTCAAACCTTGAAAAACTCATAGCGTAGTGTTTGTTTGGGCTGAAAGCGCTCGGACGTTTCCACTCGGTCAAAAAAAAAAAAGAGGAAAAAAAAAAGCGACTCGCTTTCAGAGCTGACTTTACCAGGAAGCAGAGTTTTATAAAGATAGTCAAACCGTGAAAAACTCATGAATAGAGATAAAAAAGACGTTGTGCACGGAGGAATCTGACTGATAAAAACTGTGGAGCTTTAACCGGGACCGATTGTGGATACATAACGTTGGGTGAGTGACGAGTCTTTTTTTTTTTGTATTGTCGACCGTAGCGGGAAGAAACTCCATGTAGTGACGTATGCTGCAGCGGGAGGGGTTTCCCAGGAGCTCAGCATGGTGTGTCGGAGGAGCTATGAAAGGTCTGTGTGAAAACCACTGCCGAACAACCACGTGACCGCGCGTCGACTAGTCGGCATCGGAGCGAGTATGTTTCCAGCTTAACAGGCTAAGCTCAGGTTCTTCTTCCATGAAGCAGCTCTGTTGTCCTCCATCCATATTTTCAGTTGCTGTCTGAGTCGTTTCTACCTTCTCCTCTCCGTCAACACTCTCTGGTTTCATTTAAAAGAGCTGATCATCAGATATTGTCCACGAGTAACCTTCAGGGTGGATATAGCTCGCTCACACTGATGACCTATCCACGTCATCATTTACCCAGAATGCTTTGTGTGTAAATAAAATGGCGCCGTCCGTGTTAAAATATATTTAATTTACAAAACTAAACAGCCTACATTATTTTTACAGTCTTTATTTTACAGTTAAAATAAATGTTTATCAAATAAAGTCTAATGTTACAACTAATTGTGGATCCCTTTAATTGTCACAGCAGTAGCTTCAAGTCAACTCTGTCACTTCTCATCATGGTCTAAAAACTGTCTTGAATGTCAGGCCTTAAATTTCTAAGCTCCATTCTCTAATTTGTATCCAAATTAAAAAGTCAAATTGTTTATAGTGTCTGTTAATCTGAGAATAACTGACTCTCCTTCAGCTTAATTGTACCTCATAAATTGGGAGGTTTACATAGACAGTAATTTACTCTCATGTGAAATGAATGTTGTCACAGTAAATTGTATTAGAAGGAAGATTATAACAAACAATGATCCAGTTACTGTCAAGCAAATGTTGTAGACTTTACTTCCAGTGCATTTTAAAGTGCCTGTGACATCAAATATTTGTAATAAACATGAATGCATTTTTAGAAAGATAACATTAATAACATACTGCAAAACAAATTTCACATCACTGAGAACGGTTGTTTGGATATTTGCATGTGAAGAAACAATAAGGGATGTCAAAGGGGAATGTCAGCATGTAAACAGAGCATTGTTACAAAAGCGATAACAGACTGTAGAGAAGAATCTGATGTTTCTTTAGATTATTTTAGTTGCTATCAAAGAGAGATTAAGAAGAGTTAAAGTTTAAATACTTTTGTTTTAATAAACTGAGACCACCAGGTTTATTTTATTAATGAGTTCCCCTTCGATGTCACTTTCTATTTCACTTTGGCTGAGCCAAATTAAAAAGAAAATAGGCCTGTTATGGGACAAAATGGGTAAAATCCTGTGCCAATTTTCTTAAGTATAAACATGCTTTCTTTGACTTTTTGTATTTGAAGGATAGGCATGTCACAGGCACTTTAAACCAACCATGTTTACACTCTTTCTGCACCTTTGCTTTGCGTCCCACATTAACATGTTGTGACTTAAAAGCTCCACAGAGTCCATTTAAGAGATTTTCTCTGATTCTAACGTCTTAAATGTAGGTTTTGCTGTTGTTTTTAAGCCCCTTCACACACGAGGCTGTGGGATGCTCCGACTAAGTAATCTACAAACCGACACGCAATTGGTTTGGAAATTTCTTGAGTCAGCACTCAGGACAAGTGGAGGAGCATTAAAACTGTCCAGCATCCATCACATAAATAAAACACTTTAACACATCCTCCGCAGCCTTGTCTTAAAAACAAGCACTTTTCATACACATAATCTGATTTAGATGATTCAACGCTCAGTTGAGGATGATTACCCTTTGTCAAAAATGTTTGGGTTTTGTTGTAAACAATGACAATTCCCTAAAGTCCTAATTAAATGTGGTTTAAGTTTTTGCAGGAATAATGTTTATGTTTGCTCCTATATATACTTTCCCTGAAAATCTAACCTGTTCTCTGTATAAAGGTAATCTACAGTGTGTCAGTGCCTACCAAAAAAGTTTAACCTGCTTGTTTTTCTTTAGTGTGTTGAGTATAACTTCAGATGCCACAATATGGTATCAGCCAAAGAAAATAAAAAGCTAACATTTGATTACAACTTTAAACAGCATTCCAAATGAAAATATCAACAAACTAAACATCTGATCAGTCAGATTATTGACCGCTGCATAAATACTTTCTCTAAGCACCAAGTTACTAAACTGGTATTGCAAAAAAATATCCAGCAGAAACTACACAGAAAAAAGAAAATATGCAGCAGGTATTCTCCCGCTATTGTTCAGTGCAACTGTACAGTAAAATGTACTTAATATTTAAAAATCAAACATAAAGAATAATGTTTTCTACATGTAGTTCAGAGGACTGAAAAAATGTATTAAAACATGTTTTTCACAGTACAACTCTTGCTTTCTGAAACATCACTTCTTCAGGTTTACTGGGCTTGTTTCCATGTTTTACGTTCCATTCAGGTCAACATTGTCAACAGTCTTTTTTTCATTTTGAAGAGCTTTCCAAGTACAAGCAGCTGCAGAGTTACAGTCAACATCCAAACTCTTAAAGAAAATGATTTAAATGAATCCAAAACTGCAAAACACATGGTTTACATGAAATTTTAAGGGAGATAATTCACTTGAAGTGTCTGCTCATATTGAAAGTTACACAATACTGTGGTAGACTGATGAAGCCAATGATATTTTTTTATGTCTGAAAAGGGGCTAGCCCATTTTTAAGAGCAAAAACTAAACAGATTAAAAGATTATAACTAAAAGATAATTTCCAAACTACCAATATAATTTAAAAACGGCCATCATGGAGGTCTTTCTACATTTAAAACATCCCAACAAAAAGTAAACATGACAAAACATCCATCCAGTCTTCACGTTTGTTTGTTTTTAAATGATTCCTGCAAGTAACTTTGATACAACTTAGCAGTTAGAGCTTTTTTCTACTTCTAGCATTAAGCATTCATATTAGCAATATTTGGAGCCAATATCAATAAAAAGTAGACCACTTAAGTTAGCTTTATGATGAGCGGCTAGTTGTTTAAAAACTGTATGTTGGTTTCTCCAAATCAATGTCTGAGTTATCATTTGTAAACAAGAACAGTTCAATTACAAATTATATTGTAAAAGCTCAGATAATCATTAATATATTTAAGTTCAAAATGACAAAAAGCAGAACTAAAGAACCCTCATTTATTTATTTTTCGTAATCAAAGTCACACAAAGTCTCACAATGGTGAAGGCCAAGCCAATGAGTCAAATTACTGCAAACAAAGAAAAACTGAAAATAATCCAATTAAACATGACCACAACATAAATATCTACATTATCTTTTTTTATTTACTTTCAGAGTCTTGTTTTTAGCTTTTGTAACAATTATAGTAAAACAGACCATAAGCTATCATTTTGAAATTTATGTTGAGATAATAAAAAACTACATTTTGTTTCATGACCCACTATTCAAAATCACTGGCATAAAGAAGCCTTAAAAAAGCCAAAAAATAAAAGAAACTGTTGCTGGCTTGCATCCGAGTGATGTTCAGCTTCTGTGCCACATATCTTAGGCTCGGCTCAGTTTGCAGAAATAAGCTGAACATTCTGCCTACTCTTGAGTCCTCATGTGATAGTTGGGCATGTTGTGCTATAATGAGCCCGAAGGCATAAAACCCACAGCAGGACTTTATTTGGTTTGAGTTTGCGAGATTAAAAAGTTTCAGAACCTTTGTTCCAGACTAACCAGCCAACCGTGGCTAATCTAATCACATGAATGATCTCACTGCTCTCACAGGCCCGTTACTTTAACAAAAATTGTGCTTCATTTTTAAACGAGGCAATGTTTTGATTCTGTTTAGTGAATCAAATGGAAGACAGGTGTCAGTCGCAGGTCATATTTGAAGCATTCTTAGAGTGTATTGTTCACAGCTACACTCAGGGTTGTCTGGACAATCTGAAGGACACTCATGCAGCTTTGGGGCTCCAACAGCTGACATATGGACAAGCAGGGTGTGGCGTAGCGGGGGCAGCCATGCATCTGCTTTATATTTAATCATGTTCAACTGGACAAGACGGTGAGCGTGCTCTCAGCAGAAACCCTGAGGCACCGTGAGTGAAATACAGCCTGCAGAACTATCGGACAGGGTTAATCATTCCTCACAGAACCAACCGAGGCGCTGTGTGTGCGTGTGTAGTACGCAACTCTGGCAAAACGGCTGGCCAGCTTCAAGTCTGATAAATTAATCGGCTCAAGAAGAAGAGGGGACCTTGTGACCCCTCCCTTGCACCAAAGGCAAGGTGGGGGTGGGCTGCCCGCCTGAAAACTGCTGCCAACACAACTCAAATTTAAATCCAAACTACGTGATAAGATGTACCAGTCGGAGGGGAGGTCATGGTTACTGACTAACCTGGATGAAATAAATCAATAGTCCTGGGTAGTATGACACAAATTTTATATCACGGTATTTTCTACAATAATCATGATATTTGATGGTATTTTTTTTTCCATCAAAGCACAGCTGATGCTAAAATTAACAAACGCTGCTTGTTGATCAGAAAACCAGTCAGCTGAAGTTACATGAAACAGTTCACTGGCAGGTGCGACGTAACATTTCAAATGTGTTTAGGTTATTAACTGGTATTCTGAAAATATATTAATAAAATTAAAACAATTTTTGATACAAACCAGTTCTAAAAATCAACAAACACAGTGTATTTTTAAGAACGCAGTAAACTAGAGTCTTGTTGTAATTAATTAAACAACAACAAACTAAGTCTGTTTAATTAAAATATTGATCCTTAATGTGTTCAGGGGCAAATCATTGCAGTCAGAGAGGCAGCTCCTGGTATACTCAGTGTATGAACAATACAGGATAACATGACACTGCCAGTTACTACACTGACAGGGAATCTTACAATGCCCTCTCTTAGAGCTGTTGGGATAATTTTTAAATGACTCAAATATGCAGGAAAGATTTTTTTCTTGTGTATTCTCACTGAACTCTAAGTGTCTATAGCAATCAAACCATGTTTTATTTTAATTTGATTTAATAGTAATATTGCATGTATCATACACATAGTACATCCATTATTACTTGGATAACACAAAAAAGTGGGAACATTTGTTTCCATATTTTGATCGGACAGTTTTTCAAAATCACTGCCTAGTTTTGAGTGCTGGGCTATTCTTGACTGTGCACATTATTTAGTTTTTCCCCCCTTAGGTGGTTTTTAACACACCTCTTTAATTAATCCCATGTTTATGTTTTATTCTGCTGGAGTACAAATTTAAAATAGATAGGGACAGAACCAGTTATTGGGTAAATTTCATTTATTGTGAATGTGTTTTTTTAAGACCTGGGTGTGTTTTATTTTATTTTTATGTTTGCAGGGAACAATTACAGCTCTAGTGCTCTGAGGATGGATTAGAGACACCTTCTACACCTTTCCATCCATTTTCTTTACTGGCTTTTCCTTCCTGGGTCATGAGGAGCTGGTGCCCATCTCCAGCTGTCACTGTCGGGGCGATGTATACTCTGGACAGGTTGTATGTCCATCACAGACAATCAATCAATCAATAACACAATCACTCACACCTAGAAGCAATTTAGAGTTACCAATTAACTTAACATGGATGGCTTTGGTCTGTGGGAGGAAACCAGAGTATGTAGAGAAAACCCATGAGATGAGGAGAACATGATTAATGATTTAATTAGATCATGACAAAATGAAAAAATGTGTTAGGTTATCATCCTATACATGATGTGGAGTGTACAGTAACACAATTATCTAACTGGCATATGATATTGCATATAAATTGAACCATGATACAGAAACATTGTATCGTCAACCAAACAAATGGACATATTGTGATAAAGCTGTTGATTTACACTCCTACTTCTCACAGTGGGCAGCAAGATGGACTGATGGTTGCCTCGCTGTGTTCAAGTTGTGCCTGGTGTCTTACTTTGTGGAGTTTGCATGTTCTCCTCTTTTTGGGTACCAGGTACTCTGGTTTCCTCCCACGGTCCAAAACCATGCACATTATGCTGCCTAGAGGCCAAGACCTCTCTTAAAAATGAGCTCTGTGATCTCAGAGGGATTTGCTTGGTCAAATAAATAAAGGTTCAATAAACGAGACCCCTGCAAAAGTCACAAGACATTCTGTATTCACCAACTCAGCTCAATACGATACCATCTTTATGGATACTGACTAACTTAGCCAATAGAAATAGTGAGACTGTGTGTTTTATGAAGTACTGTCCTACAATTCATTAGTAAAATTGACTTAATTACAGCACTGCTCCTTAATTTGTTGCAAGGTCCAATTATTGCTGGTCACACAGACAGGCAGATCCTGGTCTTGTAAGGAAAATGCAGAACACGACATGGCCAGTTTCTGCACTGGCTGCTATAATTTGTGCCTACCCAGCTGTAAACATTTACACCCAACCATTTGCAAACATTATAAGCTTTTATTTATTTTCACAGAGGATCAAACAACCTCTTAGTCTGTGTTGCTTATTTATCAGCCTTTGCTACTGCATGTTAGCTAGCTAACACTGACATAAACTGATACACTATTACATATTTGGCTTTTTGTCTAAATGTCAGTAATGGTAATTGCAGATCTTTCTTTCATAATAAACACAGCTGAGCTTGCTAACTAGCTAGCTAATAACAAAAAGCTGGTATTATTGTTGCACATAAACACGCTTAATAACCTTACTGTGTACGTTCAATAACAGACCTATAGTTAAAATTGTGTGTATTAAATGTGTAAATAACTATAAAGTTTATGTTTTCTCTTAGATACGACTGTAGAAGGCGGCAGCTAGCAGTTAGCTGCACTGGTGTAAAATAAAACCACACGACGCTACCTTGTAAATATTTAACTCATTTATATGTTTATTCAACACAACAACTCATCAGATTAAGTTAATAGTCAAGGCCTTGTGATCAACCAAGTTGTGCATATGATAGTAAAATCACGCCAATTCCAGTGGAGTTTGTCACTAATAATTGGCTCCACTCACGTACACGGACTGAGTGACCACGCTGCCCACACCACACAGCCTGACTTTGTGCGTTTCTAACCCCGGTGTGTCGGCTGGTTTGTCGCCCAGCAGAGGCCCCAGAGCGCCGCGGCCTCCCGTGCCGCTCCGTGCGGCTCTCTCCCTTACCTCTGTGGGCTGGCTGATCTCGAACAGGTCGAGCCGGTTGGCGTTCCAGTGGTTGATGATGTCGGCCAGTTTCCTCCTCTCCTCCTCCCTGCTCCCCGACATTGTTGTGGACTAGCCTTTTTTTTCCTCCCTCCCCGGAGCCTCGATGTGCGTCGGTGCCGTTGAGTAAAAGTTCCCTTTGCGTTAGTCCACGAGAGATGAAACCCGCCGCCGGAACCGAATTGTTCGAGTCTCCTATTTTGTTTTTACAGCCAGTACTCGGTGCGGTCCGTGTCCCGGCTCATCGACTCGACCGACCTGCTGTCTGATCTGTTTCTGCTTCGCGTTCACGGTGCGCCCGTGCGCGCTCCCGGGAGGGGAAAGCTCCGAGCACGCGCAACACCGTTTAACCGTTTCGTGTCCGATGAAATTTAAATCATGACGTCGCTCTTTTTAATAGCAGGCACGTGAAGGTTTGAGTAGGTTACGTCACTGCGTGTTCATTAAATATATATTATTTTATTTAAAGCTCCTAAAATAGCATTTATTGTTAATGTTTAAATCAATGTATTAATTGGGTTTGTTATTATTATACTTTTGAAAGTCAAATTGATGTATTTTATAACAACTAAGTATTCATATAGGACAGATCATCCTGATAAGCAGTTCTTCCCTCATGTTGACACTCTCCATAAAAATGCTTGTTTCTTTTGTGTGTGTGTGTGTGTGTGTGTGTGTGTGTGTGTGTGTGTGTGTGTGTGTGTGTGTGTGTGTGTGTGTGTG
>JARVGW010000086.1:19488948-19501619 GCA_031762495.1 Anablepsoides rubrolineatus | reverse complement strand
TGGTTATATAATAGCAGCTGCATTCTGGCGTGATAAGCTGTATGTTTTATATTCAATTAACGTATGATCCGATTAGTTGACTAATCAAAAAAAATAATCGGTGATTAGTCGACTATAAAAATAATCGTTTGTGGCAGCCCTACCTACTACACAAACATGTTGAGCAGGTCACCTATAGGCGTTTACGCACTACACGGCCCAGCCCCGCCTGCCTTCTAACCTGGGTTCGTCGTTTTGCATTTGTGTTTCAGGGCCGGCTCCAGCCCGACGATCGGCCCGGTTTTACGTTATGTACTGCTGCTCATTCTATTGGTTTGTTTTGCAGACGAGCACTGGCAAGTCATTAAAAATCATATTGATCTGCTAAACAGCAACTATTTTCATAACCGTATCATGTAACAACAAGCTAATAATGCGAGCTAGCTTACCAGTCGATGTCGTCTCACTCCAGCCGCTTGTTGTTGTTGTATTTCCAAGTACAGCCTTCGGTACATCTCCACTCTATTTCGCATCGTAATTCGTCGTCTAACTGTTTACATATCTATTTTTAATCCAAACAGTCAGGAGGGTCCATTGTTGAATCGCAAACCAAATGATTCCACTTTACAAACTCGCGCTTTACTGGTAAAAAGCTCACGCCCACTTCGAGGCGGCTCTCTGCACGTGCGAAACAAGCAGGGCCGTGCTGGTGTCAAGCCAGGCCGGGGCAGGCCAGGGGGGCCGTGCAGTGCGTAAAACGCCTTATGATGCACACAAAATTAGATTAATTCATGTATGTGTGATTTAGAGCAAACCATATGTCAATGGCATGAGGTGTAATTAGGCCATGCCCTCCAAAAATTGGACCGCAATCCTGCAGTGGGGTGGATTAGGATAGACTATGATAAATCGGATGCAGATTGGCTGAAATGTGTTGAATTTAGAGCCAAACAGTGAAAGTTACAGCTTTCTGAAATTGTAATGGACTAACAAAGAGAATTGGCGCCTTGGCGACGAGGGACAAAAAGTGCACAAAGTTCAAGAAAATAGGTATTTAACTTTCTTTACAGCTGCGGTCTGCAGCATCAGAGCTCAACAAAGACACATATCTGTCGTTCTGCCACATTTATAAGAATGTTGTTGACCCTTGAATTAAAGAGCAGGAAAACCAGACAACCAGCAGTTTGTAAAGTGAGCGTACCATGGAGTCTCTGCTGTCTCTGCGGGTCTCTCCGATGGGACTGGCTTTGGGGCTGATGCAAGCAGAGTTGCTGGAGACTCCTGCAGGTTTGGACGCTCCTCCAGCTGCGACGACTGACCCGGAGCAGGCCAGTCCCTCCCCGCTGGTTCTCTTCTCCACCTTCACTCTAACCGTCTGAAGGCTCAGAGCCGATGGAGGTGGAAGGTCCCCCAAGTCCTTTAAAAACAAATTATTTTTATATTTATATATAAAGATGTTGTCCTAAAACCTACTTCAATGTGACAGGGGTCACCTTTTCGTCTGTATCCAGGAGAAATCGGAGTAACTGGTGGTCCTGTGGCTCTCTGGAGCCAGCTTTGTGAGGTGTTGTACTCAGAGCCGGACTGGCGGGCGGCTCCTTCTTGATCTCGAAGTTGTTTTTGTTTAATCCGTCCTCAGTGGCAGAGGCAGAGGAGGCGTCGTTGGGACTGCTGTCCAGCAGCAGCTTGTGCAGGATCTTGTGTCGTTCCGTAAGACTGCTGTGGGAGGCAGGGCACTGAGGAACAGGGGAGGGGGTCAGAGGATGAGGTGATGAGTTGCAGTGAATGCTGTCATGTGGTTCAGCTCCTGTCCCACTGCTGTCCAGGAGCTGGTTGAGTCTGGGGTTACCCAGCTGTGAGGCAGAATGAGGAGGGGCTATAGCAGAGTCCTCCCCTCCTTCTGAGGGCTTCGCTGATGGGGGCCGAGTCGAGGAGACGGTGGGTGTACTGGCTTGTCTCTGAAGTCCAGGAGAAGACAGGGTAAAAGACCCTGATGATTCACCGTTTGCACCAGTATTACCATCACCACTGGAATGCTGCCTGTTGAGGCAGCCCCCACTACTCAGAGCCCCCGTCGGGGATGGGAGGCCTGGCGTAGATGGAGAGAAGGGGTTCCCCGGCACCCGGGGGCTCCCCCCTAACCCAGGACTAGCCCGCGGCATCCTGGGCAACATAAAAGAGGTAGAGGTGGCTGTGTGTGGGCTGCTGAGAGGAGAGAGACTGTTGACCTGTGGGGGACAGTTCGTCCGACAGGTGGTCAGGTAGCCTGTTTGTGTGGCCAGACCGTGTCCGAGGGAGGGGGCGTTGTTGTTGTTGGTATGAAGGCTTGAGGTGGCGAGGGGTACCGCGCCTTGGTTTGAGTTGCTGCCCGGAGGAAGCGTAGGGGATCGGGTGGGAGTCTGAGCAATACTGCTGGGGGTCGGTGGAAGGCTGGGGTTAGTGTTTTCCTGAGAGCTAGCAGTGTTGTGTTCCCTGAGAAACAAGAAAAATAAAATCGCTTTAACTTGAGGAGGAAAATCTGAGATGATTTTAGCTTTCCCAACATGAGCAAAACCAAGACAACTGTTTGTTGGAGACTGCACCTGTCGATAGTGTGGATGCCCATTATGAAGGGCTGGATGTCAGGGTTGGGGGGGCAGCAGAACTTGCAGCGGGTCTGAGCGCTGAGCGTCGTGCCGTCACTTAATGCAAAATGGTACAGCGGGCTGACAGCTGTGCCATGAGTCATCACTGCAGAAGAGAACAATTAAACGGAGAGTGAGAAATGTTAAACACAATTTATGATTAATGTTTCGATATTTCATCATCAGTCATTGGAATTATAATTTATTATATTTAATGTTTTTTTTTCTATTACCGTAAGTATCTTGTATTCTAACTACTTATGCAGTTTTAGTCATTTATAAACGAAAATGTTATCTTCAGGAGATAGATGCTAAAGCTTTTAGGTTTTGCAACATTTACCTTTTTTTAATCTTTAACTTTGTTTATTTTATTTTTTTACAGAAACAGATTTATCTATTCTATTCCTCTAAAAACATTATTTTCTTTTATATCTGCTTCGTTTATCTTCTTGTGCTACTTTTAAGTTTTTGCTATAGTTTTGCCACATTTAGCTTCTAGCCAGAATTTTGCTCTTTTTAGACTTTTGAGCATTTTGTTAATTTTTATTATTAATGCATGCTTTTCATTTCTTTTGGCCTATAGCTGTAATTTTGCTTCTTTCAAATAGTCTTTGCTAGCTTTACATTGTAGCTAAAATTCTGTTTGTTTTAGCTTGTTGCTTGCTTGTTTTAGCATATGCTTTTTTTCTTTTATTTAGCATTTTGCTTCTTTTATTTAGCATTTTGCTTCTTTTATTTAGCCTTTTACTATCTTTATTTTGTAGAAAAAAATTAGCTAACATTAAACCATTCCTTGCTTTTTACTACATTTAGCTGTGGGCTACTGATAGCTAGCTTTTAGCTAGTCTTCTTACACTTATGTCTGGTCTTTTGCTACTTTTAGCTTTTAGCTAAACTTTTACTTCTATTGGATATGATTTTGTTACTATTAGCTACTATTTGATCATGTTTTAAATTGACTTTCAGCTAGCATGTTGCTTCTTTTAAGCTAGAGTTCTGGTTCTTTTAGCTTTACCAACTCAGTTTTAGCTATTTCAGCACAGTTATTCATATTTTAGTTTTTATTTATATATTTTTAGTTTTTTCAGCCCTATTCTGGATGAGGATTAAATCTACTTTCCCTGCTTCTCTTTAAATTTGTTCTGCTCTACAAATCTTAGCATCTGAGGCCATTTATAAGTTTAACACCTGAAACTGGAGTTGAAAGACGACTTTTTGTTTGAGCTGTTAGACAGCATTGATCAGCCAAGTGAGCAGTCAGCTGCGGCCGCTCACCCTCATGCAGTAGCTTCTTGGCGTGGGAGGGCTCTTTGCCCTGCGGCTGAATGAAGGCGTATATGCACTTCCTGACCAAGTCCTCCCAGCCGGGCCGGCCCGTCGATCGCAAAGCGCTCGTTTCTATGGAGATGATCTTCCCTGGATTAGAGCACCACACACAGACACACAAAAGATCAGCCTGCACTGATTTCAACAACAACTGCATTAACCTCCACAGACCTGCGCTTCACACCGAAGTGTTAGTAAAACAAATTCCATGTACAACTTTGTAAAATATAAAAATAAATCCAACATATTTTGATATTTGACTGGAATGTTAAAGTTTTCTGCACATTTTGTGATAATCTTTGGGGTTACATTTCTCTAAACAGTTTTTGTTGGACTTAGGGTTCCTTTATATTTTAAATAATTTTTAGATTTTTAATCCATTTTGAACCACTTTCTAACAAGAAAACATCAGTAAATTTACTGTAAATTATGATGTTGATTTCTATGCTCATGTAAAATACAATTTTTCCTCAGTAATTTTTTTTACCCCAGAATTTGGCTTGCCATAGAGTTTAATCCTAATAAAAAAAGGATATGATATAATCCACAACAAACACATACCATTTCTGAGAATTTTAGTGTTCAAAATTAAGGTGAACAGCATTGTCTGTAATTTATTTTATGCACAAATGAGTTAACCAAGGAAAATCCCACCAAAACATCACATATTCATGGAATCTGGTAGGGCTGCATGGTATCAGCAAGACAATAACAAGATAACAATGCTGAATATTGAAATGACAATATGACTTGTATTATTGATTTTAAAAGTGCAACTAGACACAGTTGCTGTATTAACAGTGAAACAACAAACTACAGTTTCTTAATGACCACATGTTTGGAAAGATGATATTAACAACATATTGCTAAACAAATTTCACGCCACTGACATGAGCAACTGTTAAGATAGTCGGATGTGAAGTCAAAGGGGAATGTCTGCATGTGAGCAGAGCACTGATAAAATGGCCGGCAACACAGACTGTAGAGAATAATCTGTTTCTTTAGATTATTTTGAGTCTCTGTCAGAGATGAAGAAGAGTCAGTGTTTAAATAATATAGTTTTAATAAACAAAAAATCAGTTTATTTTCTTAAAGAGTTCCCCTTAGATGTCACTTCTTGTTTCACTTTGGCTGAGCCACGTTCAAAAGAGAAAATGTTAGTTATGTGAAAAAATGGGTAAAAGAATGTTTATTATGTCACGTTTCTTCATTGTAAAGATGTTTTCTTTGACATTATGTATTTGAAGGATACACATGACACAGACACTTTAAAACATCCACCTCATAAAATGTTTTCTAATGATCTAAGTACTGAAAAACACCTCTGAACAAAGGAGTTTTTTGGAAAGAGCCTATTGCACAGGCTGCTATCGTGATGAATTTGAGATATTGTGCAGCACTAGAATCTAGAGTGTAAAAATAAAGCTGTTTTTTACCTGTGGGGTCCTGTTTCGTAATAAAAGACTCCATGCTGACAGGCTGAGTGCGCGGCATCCGACAGGCGATGCAGATCAGGCAGCTCTGCAGTTCTGAAGCACAAAAAACAAAACATAAAAAAAAACGTGAAAAATCTGTAATCATGAGGAAAAACTACAAATAAATTAAATATATCACATTTTCATTGCCAAATATACTAGTATGTTTACTGAAAATTTAGGAGGATTGGTTGTGAGTTCAGGTTCAAACAACAAAAGCATTTTTTCTAAAATAATGAAAAGTATAAAGATACACATATTAAAGGTTTAAATGCATATCACCCACTGGCTTTCCTGGAGTTTAAAACTAAGATGATTTTATGATGAGAAGCTGCAAAATTCTAACCATTTTGGATAAACCTTGTAAACGACATTATAGAAAATCAACTGCAATTATGAGCTCTAACATGTACTCAAAGTATGTGTTGGGAATGACTCTCAGCTACGCCAACAGTAAATTTAGGTTAAGTATCTGTACAGTTCACTTAGTTTAATCATTTTTTGTGTTGGCTGTGGTTGATTAGCTGTGGTGGCCATCTGGAATGGGGTTGACTCAAAATATTTATGAGATCATTAAAATCTGTCCCATGGTTCATGGGATATTTTACTAACACACATAGTTGACTCCAGCAGGTATTGTTGGGAATGCCAGTAACACATCAAGTATTAGCTTGATATCCACAAAATGAAGAGTTGTAACTAATATTACGTTTGCTAAAATCCATTTAATGACAGGGAAAACCACAGTTTCCTTACAAACTTTGGCAGTCTTAAATCTAGCCTTCACTTTAGTTGTTCATAAAATGATAAAAGTTGAAGTTTTAATCTTAGATCCAAAATAAAAATTTTCAAAAAAGCAAAGAGGTCCAAGCTAACAAAAAAAAACAAAAAAAGCAGACCAAAGACATGGACAGAAAGTACCACAACCCACAAGGCCAGTTCTTATCAAAATGACTTAAAGCCCACAGAGTTAAACAGCCAAAAATCTGCAACGCAGAAACTACAAAAACACTATTTTTCAAGGTCGCTGCGCCAGTGGATTACAAAATATTTGATACGTCCTCCAGAAATCTGCTGATGGTTTAACTGGCACAATTATAAAAAGCATTGAAAGGTTTAAACCTTAATGCTAGTTAAAACTTTCAATCAAAAGTAACAAAAGAATGTGAGAGGGGGGGGATAAAAATCAATAACACAACAGAACAAGTATTTATTCATCAACAGACTGTCAATTTTAGTGTTCTGGAACAAATATTTTCTTAAATTGGATTCATTCCTGAGATGGCCAAAACTTAACAAGAAGGGGATAAAAACAAGTTACAACAGAACCTAAAACACTTCTCTTTTTAAACCTCTTGGAGAAGCTCAAGGTGGGCTTTGTGTGTGTTAAAATTAATGGTACAAATAAACAAGAAACGCTACAATACATGGTACACAGGTTGTATATTGAAGTATTTTAATAAAAAGGTGTTTCTAGTTCCAAAAGATTGACTTTTTAAAATTAAATCTGACACTACGCTCATTATAAAAAGCTTTCACAGACAATAAATACATATAAATGCTGTATATACTATGCTGTTTTAATGTTGTTAGTTTAAAACTATGTGCATTAAAACCCTTTAGTTCTCATCAACGTTTTAAGAAGAATCTCCATGTTGACTGAGTGTAGGGTGTGTGTTCTAGCTGTACACACCATCGCCCTCTTCCTGCACGGCCCGCAGCTGCGACACGGTGAAACACTGCATGATCTCATACTGCTGCCGGGCCTCCATGTTCTCAGAGTCCACCTCGTCCGGAGGCCTCTTCAACATACGACAGTTAAAGGTGTGGCTGTTCCTACGACCAGCTTCCTGTGGCCAGGGGACGCCGTTTACTAGACAGAGGCACGAGAACACATGAGGACAGACATACGTCAGACACAACCTGTGTCAAGAACAGTTGAAGTCAAGCTGAAATTACTGGAAAAGATTAGTTTTATAACTTAGCACAACAATTTAAAAAAATCTGTTATTTTTAAATAAAAGGGTTTGCACATGGAGGAAAGAAATAAGTGGTTTAATACTCATAAAAATGAATGTATTTTTAAAAATAATTTTTATTTGCAATTTATCAATATGTATATTACTATTAAAAATAAATATTTGAAGATTTGCCAAGCTTACGGATTTGTTTAGCTTACTCATCCATCCATCAATAAATTCATTCATTCAACCAACCAACCATCTATCTGATGATCCACCCATCCATCCATTGGTCAGTCTACTAGTCATCCACCCATTCCATCCATCTTTTAAACATTTTTGTATTATTATTTTCAGTTAGTTAGAGAAACTGCATTTTTAAGGATGCAAGTCTTTACTAAAATATATATTTTAAAAAGGTTTTCTGTGAGTGTACATTTTCTAAAGAAAGAAGAGCTCTGACAGCTGTGGAAGAAAAAAAAAATGAAAAAGTTAAACTGTGACCTTGCTGTCTGCAGCACTCTGCTATCTTCTGTCCTCAGACCTCCTATGATTTTATTATAATCTCTTCTCAAGGCTGTATTTTAAAAGTTAAACTCAAAAGCAAACTAATTTCATCACGCTGAATAAAGCTATTGTTTCACACCACATTCACCCACGCATGTGCTGCCTCTGAACACTTTCCTCCCCAAATTGATTTAGCAACTTTAGAGTTGAGCAGGAAAACCCACTTAATTTAAAATTTGCACGACTCATCCTCCTTCCTGTCCTCAAAGCTCCAAAAAGCTACATAATCTTCTTCTACTAAACAAAATTATCTGTATCCAAGACACAAAATGTGCTGCCAGAATGTTTTTCATTGCCATGGAAACTGTTGCATTTCCAGATTCTCGAAAAACAATTACTAAACATTGTTTAAACATAACAGCTATTGGCATGTAAAAACTTGAACATGAAGCATCGGACCACAACCTCCCAACAGCAGAGCTCACTCACCGAGGCTTTTAGGCAGCAGATTACGAACAAATTCATTGTGGTCTCCCACATGGAGGATGCTGTAAACACTTGAGGTCATCAGCTCTTCCTGGGTGTATCCAAGATAACTCGTCACGTTCTCAGAGACAAAGACGATACGGCCCTCGCGGTTGACCACAAAGAAGAACCCATCCAGGGCCTGAGTGAGCAGGACATGAAGAGATGATGTTCAGTGTAAAAGCTGGGAATATTAGCATGAATGATGTGATTCTGTCTAACACGTCACCTCTAGCAGCATCGGCCCCAGTGCCGCTTTCTCCACCAGCCCCTGACTACTGGACGAGATGTCGCTCTTCTGCACATCGTCGTCTGGAGAAAGGAGAGCCGCTTTTTCTGTCAGGAGGAAAGAGACCGAGCTCATTACAAACCTGCCATAATGTAGATGCCAAACTAAAAAAAACAATCCACTCTTGCTGACATCGGTACATGTCATTCTAACGTTTCATGTGTGCCTTTCCCCCACCCTGCTCACGCCGTTTGATCTGCTGGATTTGGTCCACGGTGCTCTTGAGTATGTGGCACTTGTCGGGCTTCACGCTGAGACTGGCAATGTCGCCCATGTTGGATGACAGCAGCTCAGCCAGCTCCTCGATGTAACGGCATTCCAGCTCCCGTCTCCGCTTCTCCAGACTGAGAGTGGGGAAAAAAAAGAGACACAAAACAAGATTACAGTCGTAGCATTTCCTTAAGGAATACATATTGCACGCCACAGTTCATCCCAGAGCATTAAAGTAATCTTGTAAAAAAAGGGAATTTGTTATAGCAATGATGTTTTCTGCAGGTTTCGGGTAAATTTAAGATGAGACTATGTTTATTTAGACCTACTTAAATTAAGGCCTACATAACTTAGACCTACTTAAATTATAAAAAACAAGTCAATTTACCATTTTTGTCTTTCATTCAAATTTAGGTTTAATCCTCATTAAAAAACTACAACAAAGCACTTTTAGGAGCAGAACAATTGGATTATTTAGAAAAAAGGGATGAAAGTCTGTCAATGAATCCCTTCTGCCAGGACTGATGCATGCTGGGACTTTTAGTCTTACAACACACAACACCTGAAATCCTCAAACAGAAAAAAAACTAAACTGGTTGAAAAATATATGAAATTCATGTCTTAAAAGGTGAAAAAATTAGTTTAGTAAATATGTTTAAACAAAAAAAAAAGTTCCAAATCTGTTTAGGAATTCTCTGTTCAAACATAAGAAGTTGGAATAAGACAGGAGTAAAAAAGTTTAGTGTCCCTGTAGGCAAAATACAACCTAATTACTTAGGATTAAATGTTTTGAACTGCTGGCTGTGAATGACAGAAACAAAGAGGGAGAGAAAGAGAAAAATGGGAGGATAGTGAGAGATAACTGTGGGGGATGTGCTCTGACAAGAATAACCTTAATAATTCACAATCCTGCTGAGAGAAACACACAGATAAGTGAAAGGAAACTGCTGGGAGGAAACAGGTTGGAGAGAAGAAGACAGATGTAAAACAGAGCCGACATGACAGGTCCACTCATCAATCAGATGAATGAAAATCTGTCAAAACATACATTACATTTAAATTTATTATTCTGTATGTATAGCAGACTTAGAATATATAATGTGAGTTTGTTGAAGAAATAACCCAGAGTACATTATTCTGTTAAACTCTGAATGTGCAACTCTTTTTTTGTACGCTACGTAAATTTTGCAAACTTCAGTAAATTTTGTAAACCCGGTGCGTATGAGGAAGACAAACAAAATGAATTGTGTCAGCTTGGATAGAGGAGGTAGGTATCAGCTTTAATTGCTGTTGTGTGTCATTTTCACAATCTCTGGTCCAGGTATGTCCATAACTTTACGTAGATTTTGTAAATTTAGTGTTGACGCCCTCTTTCTATCCACAAGTTAAGCTAAGATTGGCCACCAAAGGTGTCTCGTCCGGACCACTGGGAGTCAGACAGCTTCCAGCAATATCAACTAAAAATCAGAATCTGTGCCGGGTGAGTGAAATTGCAAATGTGGTCCTGATTCACCATTTCATCGTGCAGTTCTATACTTTTACTTAAAGCCTACAGTGAATGGCGTTAGCTGCAAATAACATGCTAACATCCAGGCTAACACTAGCTAGTGCTGATGCTAAGTCTCAAATTTAAACAAATACTAAGCCTATGGTTAGTAGCTGCATGTTGACAAAACTATACAAATTGTTTAATTTAACTGTCTCAGTTCTGAGTAAGCTGGGAATATTAAACAATTCTCTTCCCAAATACACGCTATAATATTTTGTCTACATGGCAGGATGAAAAGACAAGGAAATTAGTCTCCAGGGGAAACAAAAATCCCTAGTTTGTTTTAATAAAAAATATGCTAACAGAGTTATTAGAGGCCGTTTATTTATTTTTGTTTATCATTTATTTACATTACAGACGGAGTTTGACTCATTTTTTGACTCATTTTTGCATGAGTCTGTCATGACTGCCGCCATCTCCTGTATTTTGTACATTTGTGCACAGTAACTTGCTTTTACTTTCCTTTTTATCTATGTCTCACCTTGATAGTCTGGTACAATAATTATTCTTATTTTCTTGAACTATGTTTATTTTTGTTATTACTATCTTAATTCTACTGTTATTGCTACAATTATATACTGTTTTGTGGATTGATGTATGTATCTGCTGCTGCTACTACACCTGAATTTCCCCACGCGGGAAAATAAAGACTGTTTCTATTCTATTCTTCTATTCTATTCTATTCTTATTTAAAATGCCAGCAGCTGTATGAAACCCTCCAGTTCAGCTCTAAAGTCACAAGCGAACTAGCACCCAGTGAATTTTATGTTTAGAATAAGGGGAAAGAAAATGTCTAATCACAATACTTTCATAAAATTATTAGGAACATTTTACTTTCAGAAATGTTGACATTTATGATGCGTTTGTGTGTGTCTACAGGAAAGACGAGGGACATGATGTCAGTAGTAGCTAACATCGGGATATAGCTTCATGTCACCTGCCCAGTTCATGAACAGTGACGGGTGAGCCCCATTAAGAATTATCCTCGCCACTTTTTTAAGACATCCTTACAGCATTTTACACCTCTGATGTGTTGCCATTGACACCAAATTTCAATGAAAAATACTTTGATAAACACAGATGGTGTATACCTGTAATTGTAAACAAAAACAAAAGCAGAAATATAAAACCAGCTTCCGCTATGAATTGTTGCTTGTGGCGCAAAATCAGGGATACTGAATATTTTGTGTTCTTGTTATATCTATTATCTTCCACAAGAAGGCAACAGAGGAGGATAATGTTTCTGGTCATATCAGTGTCCATCCGTCCGTCTGTATTCTGCTGCTTATTCAGGGTCCGGTCGTGGGGGCAGCAGCCTGAGCAGAGAGACCCAGACTTCCCTCTCCCCAGCCACTTGGGCCAGCTCGTCCAGGGGAATCCCAAGGCGTTCCCAGGCCAGCCAAACATAAACCCCTTTCATAAGACGGCTCAGTCCAGGCCTGATGCATGTTCAGTCCTCCAACGAGCATTCAGAAAAAACAGGAAGGCGGATAGGCGAGTAAATTTTACTGTTGCGTCCCTGATCCGCGAGCAGAGGTAGCATCAGAGCCGGACCAGAGCCGGGCAGACCCACTTGTGAAAGCAACCCGCAGATCCGTGCTCAGAATATGATGATGACATCATTGAGCGACCACAGGATTAATCAACAAACAGAAATATTAACAAGAGAATATTAAAAATGACACGATACAGCAACTTGTAAAAGTTATTGTCAAAAATATTGAGCCACAGGTTCGCTATAATGAGGTCGTTTTTTTTTCTCTCTGATAACGCAGAGCCAGTGAGCAGCGGAGGAGCTGTACTTGATAGGAAGATGTCAGTGCAGCTGGAGATTTATTACTAAGGGAATATTAAAGACGACACAGAACAGCTAATTTGTAGCTGGTTAGTTTAAAAAATATTGAGCTACAGGTTTGCTATAATGAGCTGATTTCGTTCGTCTTTTTTTTTTTTTGATACGTTGCAGCAGCCAGTGAGCGGTGGAGGATTAATCTACAGATTTTACCAAGAGAATATTAAAAATGACATGAAACAGCAACTTTTTGTAATTATTTTTAAAATACTTAACCGCCACAGAATCACTAAAGTGAGTTAATTCAGTTGTTTCGTTTGATACGAGGCAGCAGGCGTCTGTCAATAAATATGTTGCGGTCCAGTTCAGCCCAGCTGAGATCTGCTCCACCCCTCTTTTAGATCCACGCTGCTGGTTCATTTATAAACAAGTAC
>JARVGW010000086.1:19082733-19093435 GCA_031762495.1 Anablepsoides rubrolineatus | reverse complement strand
CAGGACAAAACAGAACTCCGGCTCCCCCCCCCCCCACCCCCCTCCCTGCAGAAAGGTGTTCTACAAATCAGTGTCGATGGCTTTATCGGGCCATTCTCCTGGCTGCCTGACCTTGAAGGATGGCCATTCTATCAGCTCTCAGACTTTTGCCTTGAGCGAGCGGTCTGCAAGCGGTTCTGCTGAGGGTCCGCAGGCCGGCTGTGGTTCCTGGACTTTGCTGGCCAGATGGAATTAATCTTGGAGAAAGCTGATAGTTTGGCTTGACGAAAATGTCCTCAATATTTGTCTTATTGGATTCGCCACATGAGATATAGTTTATCCACCATCTTTGATTTGCTGAAAGGTTTCTCGTGGCGCAAAGCATTCTGGGATTTATTCAGGGTTTTATTGTGTCTTGTAAGCCCGTGTGGCTGGGTATGACACAATGTGAAAATAAAAATCCAACAGTCAGTCAACCCATCAATCAATCCATCCATCCATCCATCCATCCATCCATCCATCCATCCATCCATCCATCCATTCATCAATCAATCAATCAATCAATCAATCAATCCCGCCGTTTGTCAGTCAGTCAATCAATCAAAAATCATGACCTACAAAAAAAAACAAAAAAAAGTATGATTCTTTTTGTTTATTGTTGGACAGTAGTCAAAATGATTACAGATTATTTCTGAAGCTCAGAGTTTTCCTTTTGCAGAACTGATCCGGTGGTTTGGTGCAGATTTTTGTAGATTAACATAACCTTCACTGAAACATGATGTAAAATCTTCTGCAAGACATCATCTGCTCATTTTTCTATTTCAATAAAAGGTTCATTTGAAGCTTTTTTCCCTCACACCTCTCAGATGACCTACAACAAATATTTTATAATCACCCATCAGAAATGTGAACACGCTCATTCCTCTTAGCAACGGCTCTCGGTGGCAGGTGGTGATCGTCGGCTTTTTGCATGTATTTGCATGCAAACGTGTGATTATACCGTGCACTCACCTGCCACCGGGAGGTTCAGCATTAATGATGAGTCCCGTGCTGGGTCAGTATTCTGCTTCATTAGATGAGGAGGCCAAAGGAGAAGAGAAAGAAAACACATTCAGTTGAAGTCATTTTAGACTCAGCAGGAAAAATATAAAGTTTAAAATATGAAAAGCCCTGAGGGTTGGATGAAAGTTAATCTGCAGTAGAATTTGAAAAACTATAAACATATTTATTCTAAAACTAAACTGATCTGATGAATTTGTTCTGAAATATGTCTGTAACAAGTTTTCTGCGTTTTTAAAATCAGACTTTGACCTTTGGTTCTGAAAAGAAGGTCCTTTATTAGAACAGTTTCTGTCCTCTGAGAAAACCAGACTGCAGTTTGTTATACACATTAACTGTGACACCAGAAAAGCAGTTCAAGACTAAAAAGTTAAATCCCTCTGAAGAAGTCATCAATCTGAAACAATGATTTAAAATTGACACTCTAGTTCCAATTAAGACATTTGGTGTGAATAATATTTTGCCAATCCCAAATGCACAGCAGATATGGTTATCTGATTGACCTCTGAAGAACTGTTATATCAAATTATTTTAAATCTATATGAAAGTTAGGGTTAATATTATTCAGCTGAAGAAGAAACAACAAAATAGTCCCGGAACATCCACGTGTTGGAGATATTACACAATCTTACATCGTTATACAGAGAGCTGCTATTTCCAAACTGTGTCCTTGTTGACTTTGTGGTACACTTGTCTTTTATCATTTACAATTGGCATTTTTACATTTTTATCCTAACAGTTGGAGTGCTGTCATGTGGGCGGATTTAATAAATAAATAAATAAACAGTACAGAGCGTCAGCACAACAGAAAATATTCTCTCAAAGTAACGGTGCTGAAAACATGTTTTCAGCGTCTGCTTTGCACAACAGTGAAAAATGGAAAACACTTTCAAAAAACACTATGATTGCCTCAGAATACTTTGTAATACGATCTGCATGGGTCACAGAGGTGTATAGTAGTGCTTAAGTAATTTTTATAGAATCTGTAATTGTATCAAGTGTTTGTTTTTAAATCAAAACTTTTACTTTTGTTACATTCAGAACATTAAATGATCCTTTTATTTATTTACACCTCATTGCACGTTACAAATTTAAATATGGCTGAACACATAATGAGTGGTTTATACACTCTAAAAAATGAAGTGTTAACTTTACCAGGTTATGTCAAATGGTTTTATGTATTATTATTTTATTATTTTTTTAGTTACCGTTATTTAACCAGGCAATTCCCATTGAGATATCAGATCTCTTTTTCAAGGGTGGTCTGCTCCAACCAGGAAGTTAAACTAATGCTCAGGCAGCAAAGCCTCATGGAAAATTTCATAAATTAATAAAATATTAGTATTTTGGGTCTTATAAAGTTTGCAAATCTACATGTGTGCTTAAATCTAATCTAAAGATATCCTATAGTTACTTGTATTATCATGTTTAATCTTTATTATAATTTAAAGATGATTAGGTGTAATGATTGTAAGTGGAAATGCAGTCTTTCTACATCAGAGGACAAAATTACAAGCTAGTAATTAACTGGTGACTAATACTTAAATAAACATAAATAGAATTCACTTTAGAATGGTTCACAAAAAGACCTAACTAACTACTAACACCTGCCTTAATTACTGATGCACAGCAGGGTTAGTAGATAGTCAATACAAACATTCTCTAACCATTAATACATGTCTAACACATGGTGTGAAAGTATGTTAAATAAACATAGTCTTCACTTTAGAATGGTTCACAAAAAGACTAATTAACTACTATCCCCTGCCTCAATTACTAATGTACTGCAGGGTTAGTAGACAGTCAGTTCAGAAATTCTCTAACCAATAATGTCAACACATGTGTGAAAGTGTGTTTACATGATCATTTGCATATACGTATATACAGAGTATATAGATTAGTTAACTCATGAGTTATTAAGCATGAGTAAACAATGATGGTTTTAGAAGTAATTAGCCTTTATGGGTAAAACCTTAATAAATGTGTTAATTCATAGCTTATTAAGCTATCCTTAATTATTGATGTTTTCAAGGTTAAGTAACCCTTTATTAATGATTAATTAAGGCTAAATAAGGTGTAGTTATTATAAAGCGTTACCCATATTTTCTATGAAGTAAATTGCTCAATTTACACTTCATTATGTGTACTTTTACTTCCTTAATTACTGTGAGCAGTTTTGTAACTTTTACTGAAGTACTTCTCTTATCAGTTAAATCAATTTTTAACAGTCATTTGATATTCTATATTGGTATTTTTCATTTTAATTAGTTATTTTTGTCCTTTATGCACCTCTGGTAGGATTTTGACTCACCCTGTGGTGAGTCTGTGTCAGAATTAGGACACAGCTTTATTTCATTTTTTAAAATTATTTCATTAAAAATGTTTATACAATAACTAGAAGACAAAAATTAACAATAAATAAAATAATCTAAGAAATGAAAAAGAAAACTAAATATTTGAATATCCCATCAAATAATGGGTGAGGGGACCAATCATTTAGATCAGGGTTGTCAAACTCCAGTCCTCGAGGGCGGCTATCCTGCATGTTTTAGAGGTTTTCCAGCTCCAACATACCTGATTCAGTGATTAAAATTAGGGGTGAGAATCACTAGCTTTATCACAATATGAAATTCCATCGATATGTTTGGATGACGATTCAATATTTCTCGATATCACAAAGTCTGTCACGATATGATTTCGATTCAATTCAATTCACATATCTGCGATTGATATAATGCAATATCAAATCAAGCATATGATGATGATATAGATTGATATTTTCATTTTGCCACGATATAACTGAATCATGAACCATTCAAATTGATATATCGATATAGATCGATGTTGTGTTGCACCCCTAATTAAAATAACACTTCAAATTGGGTACAAGCCTAATCACCCAGTGATCAAAATCAGGTGTGTTGGAGCTGGAAAACCTCTAAATGCAGGATAGCGGCCCTCGAGGACTGGAGTTTGACACCCCTGATTTAGCCTATGACTTGCCGCCATCTTGGATCAAGGGCAAGTTCTTCCGATATGAAGGGGATCATATGTAGTGTATCAGAGAAGACCAAAATTGTCTGAGTCAGATTGTCACAATCAGATGTGCAACATCTCTTGTGCTTCAAAAGTTATCAACATAGAAAGCTGCGACACAAACTGGGAACAATGCCTGTGATGCACAGTTCAATGTTCTGTGCCTGCAGGTGCAGCCTCCAGTCAAAATGGTTGCAAGTCTCTACGATGCGGCGCTGGTGCTTTACAAGATGGTGACCCTGTTATAGCCCTCCTCAACCATTACCCAATGGAAATATTAATTTTCCATTTTGTTTCTGAAATACAGGGGTGTCCTGATACTTTTGACTCACCTGGTACAATTCAATTTAATTCAATAATACTTTATTAAACGCAAAGGGAAATGAAATGCTGTTCAAACTCGTATTATCCTGGTTTCTTTAAAAAGTTGTTTACTGATGGCTGTTGGCAGGAAGAATGACCTGTAGCAGTGTTAGCTTACATCAAACAGTGGTCATAATATTCTGGTGGTGGATTAGCATAAATCTTTTTTGCTTCAATTCTACAAATAACTTTTTATTCAGATAAATTTGAGTGTTTTTCATCATTTCATTTTGATTTAAACAAAGACAGAGCCAAGTTTCTGTCCTTGAAACGTTGGTTTCTTTACTTTCACTCCCCTGACATGAGCTCTGAATGCAGCTGGAGGTTTTTTTATTTTCCACTCAACAGCTCCATCGTCAATAACTCTATAGAAAATAATCCTTACATCTCAGTCACGCCTGAGAGGCAGAGCACTGCGTCATGGGATGTGAAGTTAATCCTGAACGTGACTCTTTCTGTGCACCAGCAGTTATTTATTCATTTTTTATTTTCTTTCTTTTTATTTATTTTTTTTGCCACCAGCAGCGCTGCTCGTTGCAAGGTCAGTCACTCTGTGTGTGCTGAAGCACTTTGTGTGAACAGATGAACTTTAATGAGAAAACAGTGAAAAATGCTTCGAGCACGAATAATCCTGCTGAGACCTACAAACTGTAAACATCCAGTTTCCGTGTCAGCGCCTGAGAATCTCGCCACTCCTTTTTACCACCAGCGTCGATGTAAACATTCAGAAACCTGTCGGAAACATCAACAGCTTCTGAATCCACAAACACCGACCGATTCTCAGAAGATCAGTTGTATTAATGTTTTACCCCCATTAACTCTTCCTTTGCTTTAATCGTGTGTTTGATAAATAATCTGTCAGATTTAAATTCCAGTTCTTTCTGTTCAGTCATTTAGAGACATTTATGTGGATATTTGCATCCTAACAATACAAATGAATGAATGTTTGTTGAATTGGTTGGATCTATAGTTTTCTGTGGTACTGTGTGTTATACTGTGGTAAATATCACTGATGGTACTCAGGATCCCTCTAGTGGTACTCTTAACTCTTCACAAGTTGTTAATCTTACCTGTCATAAACTGAACTGAGACAATAAAAACTGGTTAACTCAAACCAAAACATTGGTTTTAAATGAAGACTCCTCAGAACAGATTGTGGGATCTTCTGTGGGAACTGGATTGGGTGATGGCTAACAGGTGTTCACTAAAGTCTCCTGTTTGCAACAACTCCTGATATACAAGGAGGAACTTTGAATCCGTTAATCTCAAGTTTGTATTTTGTTGTAGAGCTAAGTCTGCAGTGCATGTGGAGTAATCCATATTGTCTCTTTGCTCTGCAAGGTCTGGCTCAGCCTGGGTGTAGCACGTAGCCCTTATGGTTCTGGTCCAGGTTGATTTCTGGAACCCAGAGATCTGTCGACATCAGCTACTGTTGGTCCGGTACAATCTTTAGTACTTTTCCTTTGTGTTTAATGTTGCAAATAAAACAAAATAAGATTTGCTTGTTTTTAATATTCTGGACCCGTCCACAAGGCCAGGCCAAACCTTACAATGAAAAAATGCATTAGACTGCTCCTTAAGTTGTAAAATCAAATATAAACAAACTTTCCTGAACAAAATGAGCAGTTTTATATACTCTGGTAGTTTTAAATAAGTATCAGTTAGAGGTTTGACCAGATGGTTTGTTTGTTTGTTTGTTTGTAGTTTATCATCATCATTGACTTTATTTATAAAGCACGTTAACACCAGCTACAGCTGAAACAAAGTGCTGAACATCAGCGATAATAAGATAAAAGAAGCACAAAAATAAACTGACAAAGCTAAGCACAGGTTAATAATTAAGAACTCAATAAACACAGTTAACCAGATAGAATCAATATCAATAAAAGTTCAGTATAATCAAGTCTCAGTTGGGTTGAAGGCCAGTGATATCTGTGGTGGTATTCATTTTTAAAATGTTTGACAACCACTGGATTATTGCTGTAAGTGTTTGAGAACATCATGGAACAGTAGGAAACATGCACCTGTTTGTTACTGTTAGAGTTTTTGAAAAACATTTACATTTTATTGATTGATTAAGTGTTGCAGCCACACACAAATGCTATGTTTATTTAAAAAGGATTCCAGTGTGGAAAAAAGTGTGTTTTCATGAATAAAGACAAAACTCAAGCTTTTGAAATTTATGTAAAGTTATTCTTACATGTAATCTAATCTGTGACCTCATGGTAGTTTGTTGTAAACATGGCATTTATGTTTTATACAAAAGAGGATTAAGGCTCCCATATACTCGAGTGTACTGTGTGCAGTCCATGACTCCACACAAACTGTTGGAGACTTCATACTCGAGTGTACTGACTGCCTGACAAATTCTAGTTAGTTTGCATCTTAGCTTTAAAACAACAAAAGAAAAGAACTTCTTACCCAGGATCTAAACCCTCCCACAAATTTGTTGCTCGCTGGAAGTCTTTAGATTCCTTCATGCGTCATAAAGCTTTCTAATCTCCTCCATGAGACACTCTTTAACTTTTGACTCCATTTCGTCCACAAATGACACAGATTCTCAACTTTATCTGTTTGGTGTCACATCAAAACGGTTTGCCAGGCAGTTTATTGTGCGACACCGTAGACGCGAACGTAAAAAAATGATGTCTGCACGGATCAGTCCGGCGGCTTTGAGTACGTATTGAGTCTGCCTCGAGCCCACCGGACTGCCCCGGAGCAAAGTACGCCCAAGTATGTGGGGGCCTTTGGGGCCACTAAAAATATTCTGGACCTGGATCCTGAGAAATATCAGAGTTCTGACTTATTTCTCGCAATTCTGACTTTAATCTTGGAATTTTAAGAAAAAAGTCAGAATTATCGTACTTTTATTTATTCTTATTTTCAGTGGCCCCAGTCCTCTTTAGTCATTTCAGGGTTTTGGTTAGTTTATCAAAATGTTTTTTAAATGTTTTTAAACAAGCTGTCTTAAATTTTCTAATAAAAAAATTCCTCCAATTTGACCAAATTAAACTTTCTAGTGACTACATGGCGTTTTGTCTACATTCCTGTTTTTACATCAGCTTTAGATCAATTAGTGTTTAATACAATATTTGAATAAAAAGCCACGCAGAAATGTTGATTCTGTAATAATTGTGTGAAAGATGAAAGTGGAACAACTCCCGTGTGATGGAAGAGTCTGTAAATGGCTCTTTATTTGTGGCCCGTCTGCATCCATCTGTTCTGCCTCTTAACAAACTGGCTGCTCTGAAGTGGAGCCGGATCACAGCCTTGAAGCCGCTCTCCTTCTATTTGCTGAAATCCCTCTGTCTGTTTCAACCCGCGCACCAGTAATTACTGAGACTGTGCTGCCTGCCAGTCACAGAGAGCCTGAAGACGGTGTAATCTGAGTTGGTTAGAGAGAGTTTGCGTGAGAGTGCTTGTTCAGCGCTCGACATGCTGAGAGATTCATTTGTGAGCCGTCGTCGTTCTGAGAGAACAGAAGAGAAATGTGTTGCAGTTGATTCAGTGTGGGCGAAGGAAAAACCCTCTGAGTCTCTGAGTGCAGCTAAACTCAGAACAATGAGAGACGGTTAAAAATCTGAGGCACAAATATATCTACGAATAGGTCTGAATAAATGAAGGTGGTTATTGTTTTGGTTAGATTGAAGCTACTCATTCACAAGACCTGTTAAAATGTAAAATAAAAAATAATTGTAATGATTGGCAGAAAAAGCAGCTATTAAGTGTGAAATCCTTGATTCCTTAGACTAATTTCAGCATCTCTAAAGTTCTCCTGCTTAATGATGTCTGGTCCTGACAGCTCCAGACCAGAAACATTAATTAAACACAATCTAATCCATGACTCACAGTAAAGTTTCAGCCTCTGCAGCAGCTGGACTCTTTCACAAACAGCCCGTTTTTCTCTCTCTCAGGCTAATTCATGCAGACAAATCACTGCTTGTGTCTGAATGTTAGAGAGAAAAATGAGGGGTTTTTTGTTCCATGCTGCTGAATATTCAAACGGAGAGCATAAATGTTGCACTTTGAACACTAATGCCTCATCCGTAGGAATCCGTGTTTGGTTCGTTCTTTGGTTTTTCACTTTCAGAATAAAACAAGAAAAAAAAATCAGCTTATTTGTTTTTAAACCAAATTTGAAAAATGACAATCGCAAAATTAAAAAAGTCTATGTTTCTTTCTTTTTTATCTTTCTTTATGGTGAAAGTAAAGACAACCTTTATATTTTGTTAGTGCACCATGACCTGAACTCCTGGAGCGTTACGTTTTCACTTAGCACATTTATACAGCCTTATTTATTACTTATATACTTATATTTTTTTTATTTTGCTATTTTAATGTGAACAGAATTGCTTTAATATTCCATGTTATGCAGAATAAGGTTTGAGTGCAGTCATTGTTAAAATTATCTTCAGTAAATATAAACTCCTCTTCTTTGGGGACTTCCGTTATTTCTGGTATCGTTACATATTAAAACAATCATATAATTTATTTTGGATTCAAACAACCGAAGCAAAAATCAAACACAGCAGATTTTTAATTACCGTAGTTCAATTTTACATTTTTCATTTAGGTTTTGGAAAACAAAAAACATACAGAGTCTGTGATGGGAAATGGGAGGGATTTATTTCTTTTGCATTACCTCTCATTACTTTTGCGTTTCTTTACAAAAACTGTTAATAAACCAGCAGCAATGTCTATTGCTGCTGGTTTATTAACAAACTCACATGCTCATCAGATGTATGTAATACACAGATAGTTTAACTCTGCAGCCATGAAACATTACAGTCAATAGACCATTTTGTAGTTAAAAATGATCACAAATGTGCAAAGAGAGACGACCTCATACACTTAGCTGAGGTTGCAGAAACATTGTTGTAATTGCACAAATTCAACAGGTAAATTTACATTGTTATGCAACCCTGACATATTTGCCTTAAACAGATTTATGTTAAACCTTCCTTTAGGATTGTAGATGAGAATTTTCATGAAAATCGAAGCTGGTGCTTTTTGAGCTTGTTGAATATGCACAAATACATGACATTTTTATAGTGATCTCACCGTTGACCTGTGACCCAGAAAAGCTAGTCTTCGCTATGCTCAAGCACATTTGTGATATATTTTTAACTATGAAATGGTCTATTTCTTGAACTTGTGGCACTTATCCCGTTTATTTCAAAATAAAAGTCTGATTTAATATAGTTCATACTAAACAAAATTGTGAGGGAATGGAAAAGGAAAAAAATCGCATGCTCCATGACAACACAGTTGGTTTATTTTTGCAATTTTATTTTGAAATGAGAAAACCAAAGAACAAACCATGACTTGTAGGTCATAGTTCCGTTGGTTTAAATTCACATTATTTTCAGAAATGTTGCATAAAAATACCAAATCAAAATAATAATCTGTATTTTATGTTTTGAAGTTTTGGTCAAAAACTTCAAAGAAAATGAGTTTCAAGTCTTTGAATTGACCCCGCTGTTAAGTAAAAACAAAATGTGTCTCTAGAGAATAAAATGAGACTTTTTCACTGCAGCTTCTGTTGCACAAACTCACTAATGTGTGATCACACATTTCACCGTGTTTCATCTGAGTAATTTATAATTAATTTGCTTTAACCTCTTGGGAAAATGCTGCAGCCAGAGGAACCGCAGAACAGAAGCTTGTTTATGTTTGTTGTTGTTTAGCCTTCCTCTCAAACAACAATCTTATCACTGAAACATCTTTATATAAAAAACAAACCAGATTTATTTCTACTTAATGTATTTTTAATGACTTCGTGTTTCCCATGTCTTTAGTGGATTATAGGTTTGAAGTCAGAGCTGTTTTTTTTCTTTGAACTCAGATTCTGATCTCTCACACTGTTTTTCTATCAACTGAGTTTGTTTGTTGTTTGTTGTTCGGTCTTTTAGTTGTTTGTTTGTCTCCTAACCTGCAGCACCTTAAGGCTTTGAAGGGAAAACATGACAAACGATGCCACAGAGAGAGGTTGGAGTTTCAGAGGAAATTCAACCTGGAATGACTCTCACAGATACGACGAGTATTAGGGCCACGTAACAAGATTTAAAAAAAAAATTTAAATTACAAGAATAAAGTCATAATATTATGACATTAAAGTCGTATAAAAATAAAGTCGTAATATTACGTGTTTAAATTGTAATATTACAAGCTTAAAGTAGTAATATTATGAGATTAAAGTCATAATATTGTAGCCTTTACATGAAAAAGCATGCAGTTATCACTGCATTAAAATGAGGAATGTTGA
>JARVGW010000086.1:19039340-19049972 GCA_031762495.1 Anablepsoides rubrolineatus | reverse complement strand
TACCATACCATACCATACCATACCATACCATACCATACCCTACCATACCATACCATACCATACCATACCATACCATACCCTACCATACCCTACCATATCATACCATACCCTACCATATCATACCATACCCTACCATACCATACCATACCATACCCTACCATACCATACCATACCATACCATACCATACCATACCATACCATACCCTACCCTACCCTACCCTACCCTACCCTACCCTACCATACCATACCATACCCTACCATATCATACCATACCCTACCATACCATACCATACCCTACCCTACCATACCATACCATACTATACCCTACCCTACCCTACCCTACCCTACCCTACCCTACCATACCATACCCTACCCTACCCTACCCTACCATACCATCTTTATTTATAGGACACTTTAAACACCCACAGAACCAAAGTGCTGTACACATATTAAAAACATGCATTAACTCATACAATCATTAAAATTAAGTAAAACATAAAAAAATCAACACTACAAATGGTGTTCAAAGGCCAGAAAGAAGAGATGGGTTTTAAGAAGAGATTTAAAAACAGACAGGGACAATGCCTGTTTGATGTCCAAAGGAAGGTCATTCCATAATTTAGGAGCTGCCACAGAAAAAGCACGGTCACCTCTGAGCTTATGCTTTGTCTTGGGCACAGTCAGGAGCAGCTGATCAGCTGACCGGAGGAATATCTGGTCTGAAGCTGGTGTTTGTGATGTTCTCTGGAAATCAGACTCATTGGTCCAGATCCACCCTCATTAAGTTATCATTAGAAGACAAGTGTTTGACATTAATTGATCATTTAGTCTTAAAAGCAACACGTTTAAATCTGGGTTCAACAAACTGTCCTTCATGTGAACCTTACTGGCCTGTAAGTGCACAGATTACCGTTTTAAGATCAGTAAAACTTTCCCAAAAAAGCCAGAGTGCACAGAGAGTCCTGCCAATACAAAAACCTGTTCAGTGCTGCCAAACGCTTTGGCATCAGGCTGAGTTTAGACACACAGCAGCATGAAGACAGTTTTATTATGAAGTCAATAATAGTAACAGAACTGAAGTAATAACTTTTAAAAAAAAACAACCTTAATGCAGAAATAATTAAATTTCTGCTCTTTTTTGTCTGAATCTTGACAATATGACAGAGAAGGTGACAGAGGACGTAAACATGGCCTCTGCCTATCTTACTCACCAGCAGAAAGTGTTGAGTGTTGTCAAATTCAGAATACAATTTAAAATCTTACTTCTAACATACAAAGCTCTCAACAACCAAGCTCCATCTTATATCAAAGATCTTATTGTTCCATATTTTCCTAACAGAGTTTATCTGTGTCTCTTTCCTCTCCTCCAACCCAGCCGGTCGAGGCAGATGGCCACCTGTCCTGAGCCTGGTTCTGCTGGAGGTTTCTTCCTGTTAACAGGGAGTTTTTCCTCTCCGCTGCTGCAGGTGTGTTGCTCAGGATGGGAGACTGTGATGAAGCAAAGATTTGGCGCAGTCTGCTGGATTCTTTAGATTTATTGTTTTTTGTGTACAGTGTCCTGAGACAACAGTTGTTGTGACTTGACTCTATATAAATAAGCTGAAATTAATTGAATTGAATGTTGACGTATCCGTTTTTTTTTTTTTGTGGACGAGGACTCACATGGAGTTGTGAAGCATTGCAAGTGGCCTGGTTAACAAGTGCGAGTTGTTGTGACTTGGCGCTATTTAAATAAACTGAATTGAATTGAATATTTATTTATTTACAACGTGACATTTATATACAACGTGACAGGCAAACATTAGTTTTGGATGCTTCCTACCTGTGAGGGGGTGAAGCCAGACATCCTGAAGGCAGAATGGACCAGGGGGACTTCAGCCTTCAGCAGCATTTCCACATAGTGAGCTGTGCACCAGTAAACAGGATAAACTCCTGATTCAGCAACTTCCTGAGGAAAATGGACCTATCAACAAGAAAAACAAATTGTTTGTCTCGCTTCAGATCTGAACAGTTTTAGAAAGAATAAACATGTCATTAAAGAAAGACTGATTTCACAGAGGTTTATACTCTTTGCTGTAATAGATAAACAGTTTGATTGATAATAATTTATTTATAAACAGCATTATTAATGGTCAAAATCGGTGTAAAAATGTAGTTACTCACAGATGTGTGTATCCTCGCAGGCCAGATGAACGCAGATGTAAGCAGAGAGGAGAGGTTCAGTAACAGATTCAGCGACCGCTCCCTGTTTCCTGTCATGAGGAGGAAGACTGTGGAGGTCAGCCAGTCGTGACCCAGATACCCGTCCTGCTGACTGACTGTCACAGTTAAAGAAGCAGAGGCTGCAGCAAAAATTATATCCACTAATCAATCCTTAAACCACACTGCTAATAGAAAATATCTCATTTATATAAAAAATCTGTTTTGCAGGAAAAAAAAACAGGATTAAAACTGGTCTGGATCAAGTCCAGGAAACAGCCTCAGGTCATCCTCACCTCCGTTTACTGAGCACTTTTTATTTGATTGAAGTGCAAAAAAAATCTATTTGCCATTCAAACTCAAATAATTAACATGTATAAAATGGAACAAGGTATGGTTGAAGTCTTGATATTTATTACAAAGTGCAATGAAATCTGTTAACATGATTTTATTTAGATTTAATAATTAACTTCATTGAATTCTGCACCTCTAACTTTGACTTAACATGATTTTGTAATGATTGGTTTTATTTTAACACTGTTCAATAATTCATTTTAACAACTAGTTAAACTGGATTTATTGACCTAAATTCTTGTTCAGCAGCATCTCATATTAAATTCAGAAAATTTCTTCAAAAGTTTTTTACACGCAACTGCATATTTAAATCGGTTTTTTGCTGCATGCTGTGCACACTGTCAGCACCATCTGTTGTGATGGCTAGTTAAAATGTCAGATACATGGGAGGGTAGATTTTGGTTGTTTAAATGTGAAGAGTCACAGTGACTCATCGCTGCAGCTCATGGTTTATGCATCTGGCATTTATTAAAATGCTGGTTTTCTATTTTAAAATGACTGAAAATCATGGTGGTATTGTTAAAAAATGAACACATTAGAATATATTTATCTTAAAATGTTTTCCAACCAGTAATTTACCATCTCGAGGACAGGTCCAGTTCCGCCTTCTGTCTTTTCTTGTGGATGGAAATGTAATAAAAGTTTTTTCTTTGTTTAACAAAGAATTTGTAGAAAACGTAAAGAGTTTTTTGTAATAGGAGCTAAATTTGTCAAACTTAAACTTTAAGACAGTTTTTTTATATTATAAGAACTGAGGGTGGTTTGAGTACTTTAATCGTGCAGAAGGATAGGATTTACTATTTGCTCAACAAATTCATTCCATTTGAATCAAATTGGGAAAAAAACCTCATGCATGTATAACGCTCTCTGTCAAGACATCTTTTAAAAAAGGAGTTATAAATACAGCAATAGCTGGGAGGAAATAAACTATTTTGATCTACAACCATCCAACAACATGAATAAAACTGGAAATTTGAAACTAAAATAAATTGCTGATTTAATGAAAACAACTTGTCAAACTTTTATCTATTTATTTATTTACATTTATTTTGCATTTCAACAGAAACACCAACACATTGGTGCTTTCAGTTTGGATCAAAGTTTGAACCTTTGCTTTAATACAACATGAAAAAATGTAAAACTACTGTTGGAAAAACACTTAAAGGTTCCTTTAAACTATTAACAAGGTTTTTATTATTGATATATGTGTAGTAAACACTGTTTTACATTTACCCTACGAAACATTGGAGAGGTTTTTTTGGGTGGTTGCATAAAACAAATGTGAAAACTGAATAACCTGTCAGTCAAGGCCCACGGGCCAAATGTGGCTCGCCATGACATTTTATGTGGCCCACAAAAGCTTAAAAAATGTCTTAAAATAAATAGCTTTAAAGCCACCGTTTAGTATAAACTACATTAATTGAAAAAGGTTAAAAAAAGATATTTCTTCTCAACAGGTCAGGTTCCTCTAACAGAAACCTAAAAATACTTACATTTTTAATAATATTTTACACTCTGTAGGTCTAAATATTAATCAGAGGACAAAGTAATATTTAATAGTTTGTGTTAAATTGTAACATGATTCAGCAGTGCTCTGTATATATGCTCCACAAGTTAATATCTGCTAATCAGTTCAATAAATAACAGTGATTACATCAACTTTATAAGATTATTTTAATTTCAAACTGTTATATTATTAGTTTCAGTTCTGCTCAGATCACAATGAGCTAAATAAGATCAAATCTGCTGATTTGTGTTGAAAACCATAACACACAGCTTTTCTGACATTTTTTAAAACATTAGATAGATTATATAAACTGTAAAATATTATTAATAATATAGTTAATATTATTATTAATAGTTTTAATGATTTCTACATCATCAGTCCTTTTCTTCTGCTCTGTTGTCAACATGTACAGTAATGGGAAATTCAGACTCTTGACCGTTTTGTGTTAGCCGTTAGCTTCTACAGCTGATCACACAGTCACATGGTTTCTGAGCGCTCCAGTTGTTATATATAACTCCTTGGTTTAAAAATAATCTTCAGTTCGCTGCATTTTTGCCAGCTACTTTTGCAGTTGTACTGGGAAGTGGGAATTTCTCACTTACTAGTCATGAATTTAATCGGAACGCCCCTCTAGTGGGAATTCCCTGTTGGAAAGTGTTAGAGTTCAGAATTCAAGATGGTAGTTACTCACGACTCAATAGTGAGTAAAACTCTCTTACTTTTAATAGTATTTCTGTATTATTTATTTCATATTTAGTCAGCTGTACACGTAGAACTTTTCAAGTGCTTTTAAGAGAATGTGTTTAAACGCTGTTTCTATGCAGGAAATACCACATAGAGCTCAGTTATTGTTGGTTAGCTGTGCTCAGGAACGTGCAATTTGTGTTCAGTCAAAGTTAAACATAAAATGTTGAAGTCAATTACAGCCGTGTTTAAAGGATACTGAGTGTTGATGAGGTGCTGATTCTCTGTGTGGATAAAAAGGTCTTTATGTGCATCATCAGCAGCATCAACTCATTCACAGCTTCTTCTGTCAGCAACTTCAGGAAGCAGCCGTACCTGGAGAAGTAACAAAACAAACTTCACCTGCGTGTAACCCCCTTGTGCTTTTTATTTATATCAACTTTTCATATCTAGGTCACTACCCCACTTATCTTGCTTTTACTTAAAATCACATCTCTGTTTATTTCCCAACGGTTATTAAAGACTCAAAATCACAAACTGAATTATTGTGTGAAAATTTGATAAACAAATCTCAGAGCTCCTCTTTTTTATTTCACTTCTCATCATACCTGACCTCTACTCAAATGAAAGCCAAGCTGAACATTTTCCACACAGCAGAGAGAAAGAACAACACTCAGGCCCAAAGCAGAGCTACAGGAGGACTCTTTAAAAACCATAATAAAGCGGTCCAGTTCTACAGATTTACATCAGCATGTCTGATGTGTGTGATTTGATTCAGACAAACAAAGAGGGTTTCAGCTCTAAATTAAATCTTATCTGAAAGGAAACACAGGTCCAACAGCTTGTACCTAGAAAAAAATAACCCCCCTTGATATTTAATACTTTTATTGCTGTTATAAATCAGGCATGGTCAATATAAAGTGGCCTTTTTACAAAAAAAAGTGTCAAATTTCTACAGAAAAAACAAAAAACTAGCTTTCTCTTTGTCACTATCTCGTGAAAAACCTGGACAACAGGCGATGAATACTTTTATATTTAAGTATTTGTTGCTGTCCATTAAACAGCTGCAGCAGATCCAGAATGCTGCTGCTCGCATTTTGACTAAAACCAGGAGGATAGAGCACATCACCCCAGTTCTAAAGTCCTTACACTGGCTCCCTGTAACTCAGAGAATAGACTTTAAACTTTACTGTTATTACTTTATAAATCACTTAATAACTTAGCACCACAATACATTAAAGATCTGATGTTGCTGTATCAACCTTCCAGACCTCTCAGGTCTTCTGGTTCTGGTCTGCTCTGCATCCCCAGAACCAAACATGGAGAAGCAGCATTCAGCTTCAATGCACTGCAAATCTGGAACAAACTCCCTTTTGAACTGCCTTGTTGCTGAAATGTGCTATACAACTAAACTTGACTGATTGATTGATTGATTGATTGATTGATTGATTATTTTCCCCCAGGTATCTGAAACGTGGACAATCTATTTAGGCTTACTCCTAATTCAGACTCAGTTTAGCTGAGAAACCTAGTTTCTTGTTGCCTTTGTGTCTCCAGACTGCATTTATAAATACACTTCTGCTTTCTTTAACACTGCCTCTCTGTAATGAACGGTTGGAGTTCTGCAGCTTCAGAACTGAGCACTTCGGTGCGCTCAGGTGTCTGTGGCTTCAGGGAACAAATCAGCAAACACAAGATTTAACTGAAGCACACAAACAAATCCTGTGGAAAGTTTAGTTAAGAGCAATGACCTGAGGCAAAAAAAGGACAAAAACACTCATTTAAACCAAAACAATAACAAACATGGACTGCAGAGGAGACCTGCAGTAACTCCAGACTACAATAAAAACAATGAAATCAAAAGAACAAATTACTTGAACTTCCATTTGTTTTACTTCAAAATCACAATGTAGACTCAAAAATGTGGACTTGAATCGATCAACAATAAACAATAAAAAAACTTTATTTTGGAGCTTGTATTAAGAGTCAATGTAAATATGTTTAAGTTATAGAAAACTGTCAGACAGACCTAAGACAGGTGTCAACTCCCAGCAGTTCCACAGACGACAACACTGCATTCTTCACGTTCTTCTCCTCGGCTGTAAAACAAGACGATTAAAAAGACATGAGGACTTCTCCCAGAGAGATGTGAGAGAGAAAAGACTCCTAACGGGGAGCATTCTGACCATGAAGAATGGAAAAACATGACAGCAAATTATGAACCTCTTCTTCCATGGCTCTGCAGAGCTGACAGTGTGTCTGAGGAAGTTTGTACTTTGCAGCTCTGAGGCAGTCGTTTGGCATTTAGCTGTGATGTTTGCGAGGTAGCGCTGTATCAAGGTGACTCGGGTAATTTCACTGACAGTCATTCACGGGTAACTTCACGCCAACGTTCTGAGACTTTTCTTCGGCGGTATCCTAACGTGTATTTCAGGGATGTGGTAGTTTTTTTTTTAAAAAAGCGTAAAATTTATAAATGCATCCTAACTTTTTTTTTTTACAGGAACAGTATGATTCAACAGCCTCATTGTGTGAATAGTTATAAAGCATTCCTATTATCGAAATCATTTTTTTTCTTCCATACATTTTATTATGTCCCATAATTTGTGTGCTTTCAACAAATAATAAAACATTCAGTTCCTTCAGGACATTCCAGCTATAACTTTTGTTACTTCGACAATTTATAGGCTACTTTTTAAGATATTTAGCTTTTTTGGCTATTTTTTATCTCAAAGAAAATTGAGCTGTTTTTTTACATCCTTAAAACCCCTCAAAATGTTCATAAATATTTACTGTACTGTATAACTTCTGTTCTGGTTGGGCTTTTTTTAAAATCTTATTTGTCCTAGTTTTAGCTTCTTTCAGCTTTTTTATGATTTTAGCTTTTTTTGGCACTATCGTACTCACCCTTTGTTATTCTGCTAAATTCAGCTATTTTGTGCTTTAAACTTCATTCTGCTAATTTAAACTGTTTTTTTTCACCTGATTTCTGCAAATTTCACATTTTTTCTGCATTTTGAGCTATTTTCCGACTAATTTCAGCAAATGTGCTGATTGTTTTTGCAAACTGTAGCTACTTTTTAAGCGATTTTTAGGCTTGTTGGAACTTTCTTAAAATGCAAGTTCTTTGTACTTCTTTTTTGTTTTTTTGCTAATTTGACATTTTTCACTCATTTACCCATCTTTTAATTTAAACGTGTTTTATGTACTTTTTGCTTCTTTTTGCTAATTTTAGCTACTTTTCTCTTTTCAGATTTTTGACCTTTTTTGCCATCTTATACATTCATTTTTGTTTTCAAATATTAAAACTCAGCTGTTCAAACTGAACTCCAACATTTTTTGCTGTTAAAAAATTTCAGCTTAACTTCAGCAGCTTTTAGAAAAACATTGTTTAGAATTAAGCATTCACTCTGCATTTTTGCAGGAAATGCAATTCTTTTAGATTTTCACTGAATTCTTAGCTCCAATTTTTGTGAAGAATCATTCAAACATATTAATTTTTAGAAATGCAAGCGTAATTATGCAGAAACCGAAATGATGTGGGTAGACTGACATTTTTATTTGAAGGATGTTGCCTCCACATCCGGGCTTTTGGGAAGCAGAATATTGCATCTGTGCAAATGAATCCCCTGCTTCAGACAGTTTATAGTTGGGATGATGAGCAGAGTTTAACATTTAATATGAGCAGATCATCCGGGCGCCGGCAAACGGCAGGGAAAACTTCAAATCCAATTTACAGAGTAATAGTGCCGAAAAACGCAAGTGAAATGATAAAATGCTGGCTGTGATTTACATATCAAAGTGATAATTCAACACTGTTGCCATCAAAAGGCAGAGCTCTGTGGATTAATCACAGGCCATCAAATCTTGTATTTATTGAGAGAAAATGTCTTTTGATGTGTCAGGACAACTACTTCTGTATTTCCTTTCCCTCCTCACATATTAACATCTTTAAAAATCTCATGCTGATGGCAATTACCAACTAATGGAGATAAATTCTCTCATTGTTTTTATTCCCTCTTTAATCTCCTCAGCACCATGCCCCCAGAGTCTACTTTAGAGTTTGTAATAACTATAATAACAAATATTAAACTTGGGTAAAAGGAAAGGTGTTGGATGCAATTTATTAGATTTTATTCTGAACCACCTGTTAAAAGCGTAACTGCAGACATAATAAAGAGTAATATCAGCAACCAGCAGCTTCATGTTGATTTAGTCCCCAGACTTCCTACAGTTACCGTTCTTCAGACAAATAAAAAATAATATTGAATATAATGAACTGTGTGGGTTTACAGGAGTGAGTCAGAACAATGAGATGAACACAGATTATCCACAACAATAAGCACTAATGTCTGCAGCCTTGTAAATTACTGTGTTTTGTTTCCTTTAGTATTGTTGATGATTTAAAAAAAATCTTTTTGGCCTCAGATTATTTGGTGCTTTATCTGCTCTAAGGCCATTTTATTGTCTATCAGCCTCATCGAAGTAAAACAAAACACAAAGAGTTTGCTCTGGTTGAGTATCTTCACCAAAATAAAAAGCAAACTGATATGGTTTATGAGCTCCAAAAATCATGTTTTTGATGCAGACGGAAGACCAAAACTTAAAAAAAATATTCTATAACCACAAAATGATGTGCCCATGTAGATGATGAATTTAAAAAAACGGCGGAAAAGCAAACAGAATTAGAATAAAACATGAAAACATCTTAAAACTCAAAGAAATTTGAATATGTGAGGGATTATTTGAAGAGTATCTGAACTGGTTCGGTTTCTAAAAGCATTAAAAACTCATGAAATAAAGTAAAAACTATGAGTGAATTTAGATAAATTCATTATCAAAACAAACACTTGGAATTAAGGATCTTAATGTGGCATCACAGGGAACACAGCTTTGTACTGACAGTCATACAAATAGCACTAATAATAAAAATGGGATTATGGGAAGAAGCTCCAGACAAGTTATTAAAAATAAATTAAACAGACAGAACATATTCCATATCCCTTTCTGTTACTGATATTTATTATTTAGTCTGCATTTCAAACGCTGCCTCTACCAGTCCATGACATATGATCCAACCAACTTTCTTTACTTCTTGTTTCATCACAGATTGACTTTTCTGGAGACTCTGGTTTAAATTTTTAAATGTTCAGATTATTAAGTTGTTAAAACTGGAGACTAATCTAAGGCTCTGTTCACGCTGCAGGCCTTAATGCTCAAATAGTTTCACTGAAGAATAAAAATAAAATATTCATTAACAGAATCACTCACCCCTCTGCAGAATCACCCACTTTTAATCCGGTGGAGGGGTGTGAGCACCCTGTGATCCTGGGGGGTATGTTGTGTGGGGTATTAGCCCCTGGTATGGTCTCCCTTGGCTAACAGGCCTCAGGGGAGGGGTCAGATTAGCGATTCAAAACCCCTGATGAATGAAACAACATTCAAATCAGGGGACCTTGTCTGGAAAAGGAAAAACGAGGCACCTCCCTGGAGCTGGGCCAGGAAGCCACCTCCATGTGGAACCACCACCTTGAGGGCTGTCAAGGTCGGGCAAATTGCATGCCGGGCAACAGGCAAAGGAGGGTCCGTGGCCATGATTCCTGGCTCCAGTGACATACCTGTTGGAGGTGTTCGTCTCGCTTTTAGGAGGACCCAGGGAAGGCCCAGGACTCGCTGCAAGGATTATGTATCCTCTCTGGCCTGAGAACGACTTGGGTCCCTGTTGCCTCCGCGGCCTGACCACAGATAAGCAGCAGAAGATGGAGATTGAGAAGAATTCTACAATTCTCTGATGTGGAAGAGCCCAAATGTTAAATAAATGGTAAATGGACTGAACTTATATAGCGCTTTATCAAGTCCTTCCGGACCCCAAAGCGCTGTACACTTAC
>JARVGW010000086.1:19012711-19028382 GCA_031762495.1 Anablepsoides rubrolineatus | reverse complement strand
GTCTGCATGTTGTGTCTAACTGGGTGAAACGTGCTTAGTGTTCTGACAAAAGGGTGGCCATTTTAATAAATGGGTTCGGGGAACTGAGCATTTGATTCAAAGAACAGGGTTTAGTGTTTTAGCAACTGAGAAAAACTGTAAATGTCCAGGGGGTAAGTGTCCGGGGGGTAAATTTCCTAGAACCGCTTAAAACAAGAGTCAACAGGAGAATAAGTTGTTTGGCAGAGAAGATTTGACACATTTTCCATGCACCACATCCCACAAAGGCATGTTCCTTACAAATGTGGCATCATTAAAAAAAAAAAATTAACAGGCTTTCCAACAGTGTGAGTTTATTAACTAGTCCCTAACCCTTTAAAGCCTGACCCTTTAAAAAATGGTCATAGAGGTCATAGGAATCCTGTGTAGCAAATATGATACTGATGGTGATATAGGGTTAAACTCATTTAACTGATATGTAATAAATCCAAGTTCAAAGAGATCCAGAAACCTACCTTGTCCAGTTAGAGTGTTGGGTTTGGTCTTCATGATTTTGCAGTAATGTTTTCTGCAGATCTCCAACCAACTCTCTTCATCCTCTGCTTCTCCTGATGAAGCCAGAAATTTGCTGATCTCACAGCCTGTAGATTCGGAAAAAGGGTAAAAATAAGTCAATTATTTTTCATCTGTAAGATTTTATGTATCAAGAGTCCAACTATCATAGAACTGATTTTTACAGTCTCAAAACTCGGTAAATAAAACTATTTAAACTCAACTTATCACTTTTGATTCAGCAAAACCTAAGCAAAAATGCAGAAATAGCATTAAAAACCATTACTTATAAAAATGAAGATGATGTTTCTCCTACCTTGTGAAATCCCGTGGGAGTCCTGTGGGTTCAAAACGTAGCAAGGAGGCGGAGGAAAGCATAAAAACATGGGCCAGGGGTAAGGATGTTCTCCCTGCACCAAACAGACGTTCATGTTTTTATAAATGTCACAAACACAAAAGTAAAAACACAGGTGAGTCACAGCACTCATCCTTTTCAGATCTGCAGAGTTCAGCTCATTTGCATTATTTCTTCTCCAATACAATACATGCATTGCAGTTTTTGTTTTTTATCCAGACACTTTAACCCACAGAGACCCTCTGAGGGTTAAAGTGTCTGGATATTACAGCGGTGCACCTGTGAGAAGAAAGAGCCGTCTCTATCACCAGTACATTGTAAATGTAACTTCAGGAGATGTTTTCTCAGTAGTAATATGTGTTCAAGAACAATGAACAGAGACATACGCTGGGGAAAATTCAGTGTTTTGTTTACAGCATATCAAAAAAAGGCAGATAAGGCCTGAATAACTGATAACTGTTTTTATATCAACAGAACAGAAAGCAAAAAGCAAATCTCTGAAAAAAAACAATTGTCACAGTAAATTATAGGAATTATCTTTTTATCCACACATGGTTTTGTTCAAACATTCAAACTTCTTGTTGATCAGAGGTTTTGCAATTTGTGGACAATTTTTTTTTGGTTTACGGCTAAACAGAAAAATGTTAGAAGCTATTTCTCCAGATTTACTGCAGCTTTAAAAAAAAAAAAAGCTTGTAAGTCTCTCTTAAAATGTTTCAAATCAACAGAGGGTTTGATTATAGAAATAAAACGTTAAACTTTAAACTATATCAATAATATTTTAGGTATAAAACTGTGTGTCACTGAGTTTTTATAGGAGGTGAAGCTTGAAGACACATTAAGTTTTAGTTAATGTTTTAATCCGTTTTTGTTTGGTCTTCTTTATTACAAGGAAAATAAATCCGAGTTTCACTGGTAAAAGATTAAAACATTTTAAATACTTGATATCTATTTGTTAAAAAATATTCCTGACACACACAATAAAAAATAATAACTCCAGTTTGATCACATTTCATGTTTCTCCAAGTGTGGACCGGATTCTTAAATTGATGTAAAATCTGCAAAACAAATTAAACAGGAAAATAAAAAAGAACATGAAATATTATTTCTGTAGGAAAGATTCTCTGAACTAATTTACATTCTCCCCCTTAGAAGTCTCTTTTATGTCATTTCCTTGACCTCAGCGTGAATTAGTTCAGCATAAACAACAGCTAAATAATTGATATCAATCCCAAAACTTGCTGAATAAATAAGGCTGCACGCTTCAAACGATGACAGCGGCAGTTCTGGTAAATACTGAGACTCTTTCATCTGTAATTACAAATAATACAAGTACAGATTAGAAAACAGTGGATGGATTAAAACTTGGATAAGGAACACAGGGAACGTTGAGTTTATCAGAAATTGTGACAGGAAGGAATAATGTCATCATCAAATTGTTAAATAACTATAATCCAACTAAAAATCAAACTAGAGACAATTCAATCCCAGCATCCTCCTCTGTCACACCAACCCTGTATTTCCTTCATCTTTAACTCTTCCTCCTCCCTGGAAGATCCATATTTAACAGCTTTTACCCAATAAATCCACAATCTCTCCTCTGCACATTTAACTCTCATTTACTCTTCCTTAGGTCCCTACTGATGAAAACGTTAAAGTGCCTATGACTTCAAAATTTTGTATTAAATATAAATGCATTTTTTGAAAGATAATGTCAGTCACAAACTGAAAAAAAAAAAACACTCACTCCGCTGAGATGAACAGTTGTTGAAATATTTGCATGTGCAGTAACAGGAAGTGATTCAAAGGGGAAAAACAATTGCAGTCAATGTAGGGCCCATTTATTGGCCGCTTATATCACTGTCCTGTGCCATAGGCTGTCCCAATTCGTAATGCGGGCGACAAAATCAGAATAAAATGTAAGCTGCACCTATCTGATGTGAGGATATCCCAGGATTCATTGCACCATCAGCAAACTAAACAGAAAAACAAAGATGGTGGAGTTTCATTTTGTTATGGTTTTTACGACAGAGTTTGGAAATTTGTCACGCCTGAAAAAATTGGCTTTGAATGTAAGTTTAGCAACTTAGCTGATGAAATTTATGCTGCAATGAGATGTTAAATGAATTGCAACTACAAGTACTGATATTGGAGCTAAACACAAAAAATATGAATGTTTTTTATTTATTTATGTGTAACTTTTTTAAAATACTGAATTTTGTGAAGTTATACCAAGAAAAGACAATTGAAGGCATGCGATATAAACAATAACACCATGGTAACAGGGCAGCGAGTGATCACACAAACATATGTCATCTGTCACAGACGGCCTAGGTGGCCTGTACCCTACGTGGGCTGCAATCCCTGAATTAAGACACAGCCATTGTTTCATTAAACAAAGGGAAACCTTTTGCTTAAAGAGCTCCCCTTTGATGTCACTTTCTGTTTGGTTGACCCTAATTCAAAAGAAAGCGTGCCAGTATTGTGCTGCTGCAAAAACAAAATTGTAGCCTTCTTTTCCAGAATAGTTTATTTTAAAAGGGCATTATCTTAAAATCTGAGATAAAAGTTTGTTTCGATGCCACAACCTTAAATGAAATGTTTGTTTTAAAGTTTCGTAGAAAAAACAGAAGGTTGATACGAAACAAGTTGTCTTTTGACTTCAGGAAATCTATTTACCTTGACTCCTCTAAACCGATTAGTTGAAGTAAAGATAAAAAAAAGAGTAGCAGCCGACTCGTCCTGAACACACAGTGCTTGTTCATTTTCAATCTGATCCCAGGGTTACTCTTTATGAAAGATGGAGTAATCTGGCGATTTAAAACAAAACTGACCTCCTGCAGGCTCCGAGCAGGAAGCCTCCTCTCAGATGGACCTCCAACCACACTAACTCGGACCAACACGTGGTTCCTCTCCACTGACAAGCTGTCTATGATGATCGCCCTTTAAAGAAGAGAAGATTATCTTAGTAACCTTTATTTGTACAGATAACACAGGAGATTAGTGAGCGCTTCATAAAAAAAGGTTAAACAAAAGTGAAAGTGTGAAAAAAAGATAATGATACTGAACATTTTCCTCATCACAGAATCAAATGACCTTCATAAAATAATATTTTTTAAAAAGTAAGTCATGGAAAATGACTTCGATCTATATATGGAAATGGATATGAAGTAATAGTAGTTTTCATGACAAGGTCAACAATCTTAAAATGACACAAAGACTCTTAATCTATTGAGTTTCTTAGCCATCAAGTGATAAAAGCCTTCCCACCAAATCTGAAGCCTCTAAATGACTACAGCTGTGTCACTGATGTGACGAGGTTAGAAAAAGAGAGAAATTTGTTAGAATTTCAGATAAGGTCAGAACATTTAAATTACAAAAGTACTTTAGTTCTGAAAGGCATTAGTTCTTATAACTTGGGCAATTTGGACTTGAAGCTGAGGATATCATTTTCTTAAACAGTTCTCTTTACCAAAGGAGCAGTCGGCTTCTTTTCTGCTGGAAAATAACACGACAGCTCTCATGACTCAAATGGAGTCCAAGATAAATAAAGGAAAAAGTAGATGGACAGGAAAAGAATTACTAGAAAAATACAGTAAGTTTACTCAAAGCTTAGAAACCAGAAGAGAAAACCAAAAATGAGAATGGAATAAAGAAATTGTCAATGATGAGGAGGAGGAAGAGGGGGAAAGAATCTTGGGTGGGGGATAAAAGGAGCAAGTCATCATCCTCCAACACAGATCCAGATCTCAGACATGTGATGTGAGTGGGCATTTTAGACCCATTTCCATTCTTAACCCAGAGTGTCTGCCATTACCAGGAGAAAAGTGGTCTTTCATAAATGGCCTTTTCACTTTTGTTACGCTTTCTTTTCTTTTTTCTTTCTTTTGTTTGACAAGGCAAACAAACATTTCCTCCTCCTGAGATAGGATTAAATTGAAGTGTTCTGTCACATCAAAATGATGCACCGAGCAAAAAAAAAAAAAGAATTATGTGAAATAAATAAGCACTAAACTGGGGTCTCTGCAATTATTAAGTGGGAGGTTCTTGTTGTGTGGGAGGAGCTTATCCAAGACATAATTGGTCAGATTGACTATTTCGGGTGGGGTTTGAAGAACGCTGGGCAGCTGGGGGGGGACGTGTAGCTCAGTCAAAATGGCCAGAGAGCATTTATATTTTTAAATCTAAATATATTTTGGTCATAACTCGAGACAGGAAGGTGCTATTGCACAAAATTTGAACACTGTACATGTGGAGGGATATATAACAATTCAGCTCTATCTTTAATTCTACTATTATTGCTACAATTATATACTGTTTTGTGGATTGATGTATGTATCTGCTGCTACTACACCTGAATTTCCCCATGTGGGACAATAAAGGTGGTTTCTATTCTATTCTATTCTATTCTTCTACTTCATCTTAACTTCTCCCACAAGACAAGTCAATCTGACCAATCACAGTATTGCCAAACTCCGCCCCCCCAAAAAAACCTACATCAATATTCCAATCTCCTCCCACAAAACCAGACACTCTCTTAGAGACCCCTGAGTGGAGACTTGCTGACATTTCTTCTGATCTCACTAGCTTAAACTCTTAAAGACAGCAGACTCTGAGTTTTAGAAAAGTGAGGAGTATTAATTTGACCTTTTCATTGAGCCCGCTGAACATTTTACTGGGCTCTTATTTTGAGACCAAACCAAAAGATTTTGTATATCTAAAACGTAAGGCTAAAGACAGCCTTACTCTGCTCCTCTCACCAACTCGTACAGTTAAACAACAGAGATTGTTGACCATAAACAACCAAACCTAACTTTCCCATTATAAATTTTCAGGTAAGTGTTTCTTCCTACCCCTCAGTGGTATCTTGGTTGGGCACGTTCTCCCTCTGACACTGCAGCAGCATCAAGCAGATGTTATATTGGCTCTCCAGCAGCAGGAAGGAGTCCAGACAGCAGCAGAGCACACTGAGCAGTCTGCAGCACAGCAACAAAAAAACAAGCTAAAAACAAAGACATGGAATTACAGAGAAGGACTGGCAGGCTGAGATACTGTAGCAGAACAGGACTATAGAGAATTATAAACCTTTATTTAGTACAAACTACACTGCAGGGTGGAACCACCAAGGCAAAGACCCCATTTGGACTTCTCTTCCCTCTTCTGTAGACAAGTACTAGGTCAGCCAACAATTCTTCCACACCAGCTTGTCAAAGCCAATTGAAGGTTTTGTTAAGTAGGAACCCTTGGGAAAACTTTCATGCTTGGTTTTCAGTGGCTGGTAATGACACCAGGCTCCAACAGACAGATAAGCTCCAGCAGCGTTTTTAAACATTAAAGTAACAACAAGAAAAAAAAACTAAGCAGCAGAGCAAGCCCTGTGGTTTAGACCAGCATCCTTGACTTGAAGAGATTAAAATGATGTTATAAATATTAAACACTGTGCACCCTCTCAGCTGGCTGACTTGCTGCAGCCTTTTATTCTCATCTTGTGTGATCAAATATAATCAGATTACAGAATACTCTCACTTCATCGGATTGTACCATTGTGTTTCTGCGGCTGTACAGCCCATTGTGACCTGGGATGTTTGGGCCCTGAAACGTTGTGTTAAAAGGAACCTATCCTGCTTTTAGGCTGGATGGACAAGTCTTCCTTTGTTCACATCCTTTAATTCATTTGTTGAAAAAAAAAAACCTTCTGCTCAGATATATAGTCGTTAACCCCTCTATCAGACAGGGATGGACTGGTTTGGAAGCTGGAGGGGGCGGGTAGTGAAGCACCTTGGGATTTAAAAAGACAGCCTCAAAACGAGTTGATCTGAGACACACCACAGAAAAGGGGCGGGGCTTGTAGATGAATTCAAATCAAAGCATTGCAGTTCAACGTTATATAGACCCCAGCTGAAGGATTTAAATGTGAAAAAGAAGGATTTACTTTAACAGTAAAGAAAATCCAAGTAACATGAGCTACAATGTATTTTAAATAAAACATAGATGGAGACTGGAACAGAGAGCATAAATGCTGAACTGTAAGATTCAATTCAATTTAATTCAGTTTATTTATATAGCGCCAAGTCACAACATACGTTGTCTCAGGGCACTGTACATGCAATGTACATACAATAAAGAATTACAGTAATCTAACCTAGACGTGATAAATGCATGGATGAGTTTTTCTGCATCATTTTTGGACAAAATGTTTCTAATTTTAGTGATATTACGCAGGTGGAAGAAGGTGGTCCTGGTAACATTTTTAATGTGGAGGTTATAAGACATATCCTGATCAAAAATAACACTAAGATGTGCAGAATAAAGTCTGGTATTGTGCTGCTGAAAAAAGAACTGCAGTCCTCGAGGGAAATAATGTTGCCTTGATGTTAGCATTTGTTGCATATATGGGCTGCTGTGAGCCAACTCACATTTACAGATGTTGGATTTTGCATCTAGAGCAGGTAGAACCCAATATTTCTGTCTAAAACAGCAAACTGAAACATGGACTCCTCTGACAACAGAACAGTCGGCTTCTTCTAAAAAAACAAAAACAAAAAACTCAGAAGTGATTCTGCACTGAATTTATGAGGTTTTCTTCATGCATAATACAATTTCAGCTTGAATTTTAGAATATAAATACAGAGTGTGTTCAATGTTTAAATAAAATAAAAAAACAAATCCATGTGGCTCTTTGAATGATAATAGCATAAGATTTATTTTACAGCTCCACCTAAGTATTTAAAGGTCACAAACATTGTTTCCTGTTTGCTAAAAATATACTACTTTATTCACCGTTCATGCTAAAGTATCTACATTTTTACTGTTTTTCTAGAATTTTAATAAAATTAGCCTTTCATGAATATTCTTAACAATCATTTAATCTTTAAATTGCTCTATCTATTGTCACAACTGTTTTCTAGACATTTTATGGCTCTAAATCCAAATAAACCCTTCAAAAAGTCCTGTTTTGTATTTGTGCTGTTAAATGAGATGTTCATTCTGTCAAAAAGCAGCAGCAGTGAGTTCTGTCTGTTGTTTTCCAGGCTGTGTGTGTTTTGTTGCTCAGTTTTCTGTGTGTCAGACAGTCACTGACTTCTTTTTGACTGACAGCTCGACTCACTTTTTCTAAAACAGCAGCGCAGCAAGAGGCCGAGACTTCGTTGGGTCTTTGTCACCAACAAGAACTGAGCCAAAGTTCCGTTTGTGAACAGATGGGATGAGAAATTCAGTCAGATTAACAAACTGCAGGAGCAACAGAATTATTCACAACTTGTTAGCTTACTGAATATATCGAATATTTTCCACCCCATGCTTGAATGGTGGTCAATAAATGATAGGACGGAAACATAATATCTGAAATAACTCTGGAATAAATTAAAACAAAAATGATTATTGTATGAAAAGTCAAAGGGAAGCAGAAAATCTCCACATATTTGATGAAAAGTACTTTTTAAACATTATTTAACATCGTTTCAAACTCCTAATGTCGTTTTAAAAACCCAACTTCTCTCACGTTCTGCCTCAGTCAGTTCAGATTTTATGTTTTTCACCCTTAACAGGAAAATGAATCTAATTTAGGAGCTTGGCATGTTAATTATGCTGAACAAGACTGATGGTTTTATTTAAAGTTAAAAAAATATGCATGAATTAAACCAAGCATTTATAACAGATGATTGCTTCCTTGATGATGTGTCCACATGCATCATAAGATCCATGTAGAAACCAGTTAAAGGAAACCAGCAGTAATGTGCTTTCAGTCACGCTCTGGGAAGATGGAAAATCGTCACCCTGTTTGCACTTTTTGTGTTTTGTCAAAAGAATAAATCAAACAATCAGCAGCTTGTTTGTGCCAACAAAAACTCTGCATGTGCACATATATGTATTCAACTTCTTTTAACAGTTTATATTTGGGTATAAAAACCTGAAATGTTAATGTTTAAAACTAGTTCAGGCCTAATCTTTGGACATTCAGTTGCATTAACTACCTTTACTCCACCTTTTATCCATCATAAATGATATTTACTGTATTAAAATATAAATCAAATCTGGGGGAATAGTGTGATGCTCTCCTGCAACACATTAACCAACTGTGTTCAGAGCCATCGACAGCAGAGAGCAGAATAAAAACGTCTAAACAAATCAAAACACAAAAAAAGCAAATGGATAAAAGCTGGTTGCCATGACAAAAAAAAAGCTTTTTCGTAACACAAATGAAGATTGATGGATTTTTAGTTGTCGTCATTTTTTTTTTTTTATATAATGAAGATCAATAAAAATGTGGATATTTTTCGGTGCAGAAATGTTAACGTTTGCTCAAAAGTGATTTTGGAAATTAAACCGTAAAGCATAATAAAATAAAATAAAACATTTGGAGAAGATTATGTCAAATAACCAAAGTTGCAAGACTTATTAAGTTTGGAACTGCAAGAGTTTAGGATATGAACAGGTAAAAGGTATTAAAACTTTAAGTCATTTTATTGGATGAAGTCAGCAATATTCTACAGTTTTACAGACAATAGCTATATCTATTAATCTTTAAAGGGGACCTAATATACAAACTTCACTTTTTTCATTTTATTTTTTTTACTAACATTTGGGTCTGTACTGCTTCTAAAAACAGTCCAAGCACCAAAAAAATGCACTTGGAGGTATTCTTACTCTAAGTAAATGTATTTTTCTGTCTTGAAATGAGCTGTTTTCAAACACTGCTACTTGTGACGTCACAAGTCTCACTCCAGCCCACCCCAACCTGAGCCCAGCTCGTCACCTGGTAACCCAAGCAGAGACTCCGCCCACTTCTTCACAGGACGGTTCTGCTGTTTTAGAACAGTCATGGAGAACAGAGATGTGTGGCTTCACTTTATTTTTATTTAAATGTATTTTCATTTTTGATGGAAATGTTCTAACAATATTAACAAAGAAAGTTGCTGTTTGTGTAAATAATTTCATCATGAACTACTATACTACTACTATAGCCCACAGATGTGTCCTAACTTGTTCTAGGACCCCCATATTAGGTCACTTTTAAACAATGCAGAATTTTATACAGATTCTTTATTATCTAAAACCTTAAATATTTGAGTTGCATTGTTACACTAAGGATGGACACTAATATTCCTATTTTATCTTTTTTTTTTATAAAATCCTCTGCTAAATACATACTGTGCTGAAAACTGCTACTTTACACTTGTTCATTACACAGGATCCTTCATGTTCAATGAGAATAAAAAGCTTTTTTTTGTCTAATTTTCCCCGAAAACCCAACAAGGTTGGCTCAGAGGGTTAAAGACAGGAAAAATCAGTTCTCACTGGCAAAAGAGCAGAAAAGAAATAAGCTGTTCATAAAATCCTCCAATAAGAGCATTTTGAAAACCAAACAACAACAACAACAACAAATGGATTTGTCTGTGTTCCATTAGAGGAAGCAGACACCCAGGACAAGGAGAAAAACATATTCCAATAGAGGAACAACCTGGAGCTGTAATCTATTATTCATTACATGGCCTGCGTGATATATGAACACCTGAGCACATTACAGGAGCAGGTCCCTCAGTCCCTGCTCTGCTGTGGTCACAGAATCACACCAGGTGAGAACATTTCTGCGCTGCACTTCAAGTTTTTGTCTCTCGTTTAAAAAGGGCTCCACAAACCAAAACCATTAATAAAACTCATGAATTCTTTCACCCTGAGACTCCATAAAAACTGCGCTTCAGGATAAAAACACAGCTTTTTTGACTGTGGAAACTAAGCTCATATTTTACAGCATTTTATAACTTGTTTTTTATTGTAGGAGAGAGGGGTTACATTTTATTTTTTGATTAATCGTGATGCAGATATGAACAACTCTTAATTGATTGCCAAAAGATCCACAACACCTAATAAATGTTAAACTTAAAGATCAAAAATAATTGTATAATGTTTGGCGTCCTTATGAATAATTTTTAATGAATATATACAGCTGGACTTGCCGATGACATCACTTCAGAGCAATAAAAAACAAGTTTCTAAACCAGCACTGTCAGGTGATAAATTGCTAAATTAAAAAAACTATATTTAATTTTGAAGCTTCTGAGATGGAAAATTTGAAAATAAGAATAACTCAATAGGGAAAATGTCCTCATTGGGACTCATTTTGCCAGCAGAATGTCACATATATGTAATGAATTGATCTAATGGAGCTGAAAATATCAAATGTTAGATTAAAAATGTCTCGTGTATAAAGATTTATACTTGGATGGAACTTTTGCTTTATTTGCTCAATTATCTTGCAATAAATTTGAATTGGTGATCGCTTTTTAGATTCTTGTAAGCTAGGGACTTAATTCATCACCAATTTTCTGATCATCCCTGTCTGTGATTGACAGAACACTAGAAATCAGGGCACAAAATCAAAAGTAAACATTTTATTTCCAATTTTATTGTCTGTGGTTTTTCTTTTATTGTTTGTTACTCACCTATTGATTGTGTGTCTAATGCTTAACTTTATCATTATTATTGCCTTATGACATTTCTGGAATTTCTTTCTTGCTGTATAAAAAAAAATCTGAAATAAATCATACATTTAAAAAAAAGCTGAATAACATGAAATGTTAATTCTATCCTGATGAATCAGTGAATCCTATACGTCTTGTATTTTAAAAAGGAACCACTTTCCTTATTTTGGAGATCAAAAATTTGTTTTATTGTTGACATTTTACTAAAAACAGTCTTTTGACAAAAACATAAACCACTGTAACACTGTAACATAAGATGTATTGTTTTCTAAATATAACCACAGAAATTTTTGTACAACTAAGACATATTTTCCAGCAAGAATATTTTTTTCCTTGCTGACAGTCAAAGAAAAATACATTAAAGGAGAGAAACATAGTCCATTTGTTACTGAATGCTGTAATGGACACAACTCTAGATAACAGCAAATACATGTTTAGAGAGATTACTGCTGTGACTAGAAAAACATTATAAAACCATTTTATAATATTAAGAATCCTGTCGTGTTTTAATGTAGAAGTCATATGTTCTCGAATGCATTCTCACATTTAAAGCAGTCTTTACTGTGAAGTTTTACCCAACGTTTTACTGCAGGGGGCGATGCCAACTGCACTTTTACTGAGCTAAATCTAACTAAACCAAAGTAAAAGGCTGTTTCTCAGGGTGCACACAGTCAGACTGAAATAAAAGAATGAGTTTTTTAAAATCACTTTTCATCAAGTTCTGCAGAAGTCCATTAATTTAAAGGGATCCATGATTAGTTGTAACATTAGACTTTATTTGATAAACATTTATTTTAACTGTAAAATACTACTGTAAGCTGTTTAGTTTTGTAAATTTTTAAAAATATATTTTAACAGGGCCATTTTATTTACACGCAAAGCATTCTGGGTAAATGATGACATGGATAGGTTATCGGTGTGAGCGAGCTATATCCACCCTAAAGGTTAATCTTGGACAATATCTGATGATCGACTCTTTTAAATGAAACTGGAGAGCGTTGACAGAGAGAATGCAGGAGAAGGCATGGAGGACTTCAGTGATGAGAGGAGAATGTGTAGCGCTGAGCTAATACATATATACCAGAATTACACCAAAGTAAATTCCTAGTCTGTAACTTGTTTACTGACAATGGCAATAAAGTGTTTCTGATTCTGATTTTGATATATGATGATAGCGTCAGGGCTAACGCTAAAGCTAACAGGCTAAGCTGAGGTTCTTCTTCCATGAAGCAGCTCTGTTGTCCTCCATCCATATTTTCAGTTGCAGGCTGAGTGGTTTCTACCTTCTCCTCTCTGTCAACGCGCTCTGGTTTCATTTAAAATAGCCAATCGTCAGATATTGTCCAAGATTAACCTTCAGGGTGAATACAGCTCACTAGCAGCCTCACACCGATGACCTATCTACGTCATCATTTACCCAGAATGCTTTGCGTGTAAATAAAATGGCCTCGTCCGTGTACTATGTTTTTAAACTTTTAGTTTAAAAATTATAAAAACTAAAGCGCCTACAGTATTTTTACAGTCTTTATTTTACAGTTAAAATATATGTTTATCAAATAAAGTCTACAACTGGATCCCTTTTAATCAGATATTACATGTTAATAAACTTTCAGCCTCGTTTAAAACCTTCTTTTTACTAAAGTAAATTTGTACTCATCACTCCATCTCATCTGACAGCTATTACAGTAAATTCTCCATCTCCCTGATACACATGTCGGGTTTTGTTCTACTGGAATTACAACGTAACGATACAAGTGGTGCATCACAGGAATTTGCAAGAAAATAATTTAAAATATTATTAGAGTAGATCAATAAAGTCACAGATCAAAAACAATTGTCTTCATTTGGCTCTAGAATGTGATTAAATAAAGGAACATTATGACTGGAAATATCAGTAAATTAAGACTGTTAAATCAGTAAATTTAAAAAAGCCTTTTTACTGTTTTGGAAAATGGAAACACTAATAAGGACATTTTTCTTGATAGTGTTTTTATCTAATTACATTTGGTACTTATTAATTTCACTTATTCAATGAAATCCTGGTAAATACGAATCACATGTATTTTATAATCATAGTATTAGTAAATATAACTTTAATTCATTTAATAAACACACAGCAGTACCGGTAATACAATACAACTTTCATATGTGTCTATCATTTCCATTTTGACCAATTTTGGCACTTTTTCTTTGATCTGTAAGCCTTTTTCTTACTTTCTATATTTGTTTCTTAATTAGTAAAGTGTCCTTCTTGAAGATGCTGCTTTTACTTGTACAGTTCTCCCCTCTGGGATCAATAAAGCACAAATTATCAAACTGGGCAATCCAATTCCTTCAGGCAAAGGATGGTGAGAAATTCAAATGAAAACAGCCACAGGTGCATTCTGGGTGATGAGGTGTTATTTGGGCAGAAGTGGGCGTGTCATAAACACTCACTGAAGTTCAAAACTTAAAATGTTTAACAGCTCAAGGAAATGATTTTTAACTGAAGTGATTTTAAATTTGATGCCAAAAGAACTTTGAACAAATAAACCTGAGTCACAAAGTTTTATGTTACTAACTGGATTTCAGATGTTTATGAAGTTAATCCATCAGTTTGTTTTACACAAATAGGCATTACATCTGCAACTTTTGTTTTAAATGGGCCCTTATTGTCTTTTTTCTAACCAAGCTTGTTTATTAGAAGTGTAAATCAGTAGTTTTATCACGATACGATAAATTGATTTGTTTGGCTGACAACACAATGTTTTGATAACACAACGTATCACAATACGATTTTGATTCCATTAACAAGACTGCAGTCAATATTCCTTTTGCCTTGATGTAGCTGAATCGATACATTAATGTAGATAGATGTATCCTTACATCCCTAAAGTTTAAACAGTAATGTGTGCTCGTTGGATCAGCTGTAGTTTCTATACCAGGTCACTGGAGCGATGTGCGCAGACACTTCAGTCTAGAGCCGAGGTCTTCACATGTCCTGCAGGATTTTGTTGTTTACCTGCTTCAACACACCTGATTCAAATAATTAAATGACCTATTCGGAATGTCATCAAGTTTATCAGAAACCTGTCAATCACTCATTCATTTCAGTAAGGTGTATTGAAGCAGAGAAACATTTAAAACAGGTGGGCAATCATGGTCCTCGAGGCCCGCAGTCCTGCATGTTTACTTTTTTTTTTTATTCATTTTATTTTTCGAAGAAAAAAAAAAAGCAAATTGTAGCATATACAACAAAAATACAAATCACAAGTAAAATGAAAGGCAGCAGAAAAAAGAAAAAGTCATGTAATATCTGCCCCTATTTTCCAAAAAATAATTTCAAACAAATTTTAGGTTTTACAAACATCTCTAGCCCATTAAAATTATAATAACTTTACCTTTTAACAAAATTTGATTGGATGTTCAAAGGTAATACATTTTTATGAGCCTTATACATAACCTGCAAAATATTACAATCAACCAACTCATAAAATGTTTATGATTTCAATTGATAAAATAATATATTTAATGGGTGACTGTAATGTTTTCTGGTAATAATTCTTACAGCTCTTTTCTGGACAATAAAAATAGGATTTGTGATTGTTTTATATGCTTTACCCCAGAGTTCAATGCAATAGATCAAGTGTACTAGAACAATTACTGCATTATTGCATTTTACTTGTTTCTCTGCTCCAACACACTTGATTTGAATGAATGGGTGATTATCAGGCTTCTGCAGAACTTGAAAGAGGTAATTCAATGACTGAATCAGGTGTGTTGGAGCAGGGAAAAAAGTAAAACATGCAGGGCTGCGGAACTTGAGGACCAGGAATGCCCACCCTTGTTCTAAAACATGACACCTTACTGAATCATGTTCCTCGTGACCCAGGATCGTGGGTCACGAGGAACAGGGTTGAGGACCTCTGGTCTAGAGCATGAAAAGAGTTTCATCCAAAATATGAAAATACATTTTTCATATAAATATGTTTGTTTAAACTGAGTGGTTGAGGTTCAGTTGCTTCTTGCAACTCAAGAGCATTCACTGCAGTTGTCCGTAGCAGTGTTTCCCAACCCTGGTCCTCAAGGCACACTGCCCTGCATGTTTGAGATGTTTCCCTGCTTTAACACACCTGATTCAGATGATTGCAGTTCAACAAAAGCCTGTTAATCAGTTATAAATTGAAATCAGCTGTGTTGAAGCAGGGAAACATCTAAAACAGTGGTTCTCAACCCTGGTCCTCAACAACCCCTGCCCTGCATGTTTTAGTTGTTTCCCTGCTTTGGCACAGCTGATTCAAATCAAGGAGTGATTGACAGGCTTC